>LGRX02030129.1:0-22198 GCA_001247695.2 Cymbomonas tetramitiformis
CACAATCATGCCCACTCCCCACCCCAAGCCAACACCGCGCCACGCCCCTCCCGTTTCACGGCACCGCCGCCCCACCTGACCCACGTGTGTGTCTCACCGCCGTCGCCAACCCCCTTGGCCGCTGATTCGCGACCGCAGAAGAAGCACGCACAAGCGCTAACAAGGGTTAGTATCCACCCACCCCGCGCCCGATTCGGCGCGAAGTGGGATAGACACCCTTGATTGATCACACCATCATGTCCACTCCCCACCCCAAGCCAACACCGCGCCACGCTCCTCCCGTTTCATGGCACCGCCGCCCCACCTGACCCACGTGTGTGTCTCACCGCCGTCGCCAACCCCCTTGGCCGCTGATTCGCGACCGCAGAAGAAGCACGCACAAGCGCTAACAAGGGTTAGTATCAACCCACCCCGCGCCTGATTCGGCGCGAAGTGGGATAGACACCCTTGATTGATCACACAATCATGTCCACTCCCCACCCCAAGCCAGCACCGCGCCACGCTCCTCCCGTTTCATGGCACCGCCGCCCCACCTGACCCACGTGTGTGTCTCACCGCCGTCGCCAACCCCCTTGGCCGCTGATTCGCGACCGCAGAAGAAGCACGCACAAGCGCTAACAAGGGTTAGTATCCACCCACCCCGCGCCTGATTCGGCGCGAAGTGGGATAGACACCCTTGATTGATCACACGATCATGCCCACTCCCCACCCCAAGCCAACACCGCGCCACGCTCCTCCCGTTTCACGACACCGCCGCCCCACCTGACCCACGTGCGTGTCTCACCGCCGTCGCCAACCCCCTTGGCCGCTGATTCGCGACCGCAGAAGAAGCACGCACAAGCGCTAACAAGGGTTAGTATCCACCCACTCCGCGCCTGATTCGGCGCACAGTGGGATAGACATCCTTGGTTGATCACGCATGTCCACTCCCCAGCCCAAGCCGACACCACGCCCGCCACAGCCAACACGCACCGCGCCATGGATGCCTCTCCCCTTTTTGCCGCACCGCACCGCGGCCCCCTAAGACACCTACCCACCCTCCCCGCATCTCGTCACGGCCCGCCGTGAGCGTGTATTTTCCCGTACGTGCGCATGACCTAGATATACTGGAACTGGATATCCTGGAACCTTGGAACAGCTGCCACGCCAGCAAGGGCACGTACAGCAAAGCACGTGAAGTGGATTCAGAAAGGGAGTGAGCCGGACCCAACACCAGGTACTAATCGCCAAGGTTGAGGCAAGGAGTGAGACCGTACAACGCACAAACTGAGGGGGGGAGCTCACAGCAGGCGCGCCGAGCCCTGTGCCCCGATCCAGAAGGAAAAAAGGCGGGTGAATCGCCGCTGGCTTTCTAACCAGTACCTCACTTTCCGAGCGAGTGGAAAGGCTCCGAGGGGAGTGAAAAGGCATCCCCCTAGTCGTAACTCGAGGGGGCACACGAGCAGGCAACGCGACCGCTGCCCCTATGGAATGCAGCAGAAGGCGGGCCACCGTAGCTTGCCCTCAACGTGCGAGTTGGGAAATCCCACTCTGAAAAGAAAGTGCCAGCCCGCGTGGATCTGACCTTCTTTGCCGGCTTCTTCTCCTCCTCGGCCTCCTCCATTTCCTCCTCACCCTGCAGGTCCCAGTTGTAAGTTAGAGAAAAGAAAGTCCGCGTCGCCGACTTGCTATATGAAGGCTCTGGCCGGGATGTGCTTCTTCGATGGAAGCGCAGCAAGCGGGGGAATACCCAGTGGCCGCTCACGACCAACAGCAACGGCGAGGAGGAATACCCAGTGGCCGCTCACGACCAGCAGCAACGGCGAGGGGGAATACCCAGTGGCCGCTCACGACCAGCAGCAACGGCGAGGGGGACTATTATTGGGCCCCTTACACATAACAGGACCGGACCATCAGTGGATCCCTCACACGGGGAGGGTGGGACAGCTGGATTGTGCCACAGTTCAGCGATGAGTGCTTCCTTGGGATCAACTACTTGCCCCATCACAACAGGAGGGGAAAGTCATGAGAAGTGGGGAGGAGGCATATGCACCTGACACTGGAGTGTCTCCGCCTTTAACCTCGCCGTGGCGAGCTCCTTCTCTGTGACCTCCAGCTGCGTCTTCATCTGGCGGGCCTGTGTCTGCGCCTCCAGCGTGCGCGCCTCTGCGTTGTGTGCCATCTTCTCCAGCTGCACATCACTCACCAGCGAGCCCGGCCACGCAGCGGCGCCTCACATAGCCCCAAGGCTCCCCTCTGAAACAACCTTTGAACCCGGTGCCAGCATACCAGCTCCCATCTTAGAGGCCGGGCCTGAAGACTGGTTTGCGTCGGCAGTCTGCGGGAGCACTGGCATGTAACACAACACCAAGGAGCAGTGTGAACGGGGCATAAGGGTCTCTGTGCACACACCTACCCACCCGCGGAAACCTCTCCATACCGGAAGGCAGGAGTGATAACACAGGAGCGCATGGAATACCGCAATCGGATTCTCGGTGCACAATATGGGGCGCAACCGTTGTTAATTACTCGAAGCAGAACCGGCCACTTTGCGCTGCCCGTTCACTGCAGTTAGTTACCGCCGCATGCGCGCCGCACGGCAGCTCCCGGTTGGCGAATTACACACCTTCCCGTAGCTATGTTGCGTGTCGATGAGCTCATTTCGATGACGCGCAATGGTGGACACGACGTAGGTCGGGTTGTTGCGCGTTTGAAGGGTGCGCAGTCCAGGCGATCCGGACCCAGCGCCCCAGCTTTCTGTGTGCGCGGGCGTACAGCCGCGTTAGAAAGAAGCAAAAGAGTACAGACTGGTAATGTGTATTGCGCACGAGCTCGAGAGGTAAGGAGATGGAGCGCACCTCGCGCAAGGGTAGCTCGATGTCCGGATCGAACTCCTTCAATTTGGTCTCGCAGAGAGAGCGGTAGTCTGAGGCCAGTTCGAGTTCATCGGCCTGCCGGCAAGAAGCGCACAATGCGGAATCGGTGGCGCGAGTTCGGTCCGTGTGGGCTGATATATGTAGGTTGCCGCTTGAACGAGAAAGATAAAAGAAACGGGTTTCCGGCACGACCCTCTCGAGGAAGCCTCGGAGGAAGCCACACGTGCAGGAGTGTAACCGCATGGAAGCTAGCCTTCTGATTCAACGCCCTAACACCGGACATAACACATGGTTTTCAAAGTTTTGTGCGATGGCGTGGTCTGTGGGCAGTTTTTTTGAGGAGGATTTGCCTACCCGAAACAGAGGTTGGAGAGAGGTCAGGTATAAAATAGGAATCGAGTAAGTAATAGCCAGTCGAGCACCGCTACTGCGTTCTTCAGCCTTAACAAACTCTCACATAATTCCTGAGACGTGAAGGGTTGGTTTAAAACAAGATAGAAAGATCAAAACAGGGACAACAAGTGGGAAGCAAAACACAGGCGCCTCTTTATCACTTTCTGAAAGCCTCTACGCAACAAGCTTGCTTCGCTCTCATTCCCGTGGTGGAAAAAAACTACAGCGTACAGCAGGGCTGAACGCCGAATCTAGAAAACCGTCGCATGGACTACCTTAGCGGCCTTCTTTTTCTCGCGTCGCTTCTTGCTTCTGCTCGCTCCCTTTTCTGAAGTAGGAGCGCCGTTTACAACATCCGTAACGACTCCGTTTCCCGCCTACAAAGAAATAAGACCCCCGCATATATCGATTTTCCAGGAGGTTGACAGTTGACGTGTCCGATTGCATATCACGCTGAAACATCAGGAAGATCCTAGGGTTCCTCTCGTGCATATCGAACTCGCAAAACTAACTACAAACAGTTCCTTACACAGCCGCATTGCATGGCCGAAGAAACCAAAAAGTCTACTACCGTAAATTTATTTCGAGGCGATGAACGTCCAAGTGGGTAAAAGAGGAATGAAGGCGCTACCTCCTCAGAACCGTTGACTTCAAGATCAGCTCCCATTATGACCACTGTTCGAAGACTTAGGTATCAGACGTGTTTACAGGGATTCGGAAACTAATATATCCCCCTAGGTCCCAAAAAAATGCCACGAGGGACACGGGAAGACTAAGTATCGAGCTGAGAGGAACGTGAGCTGCACCCTCTGCTCGCTGCGTGCTCGAATTTGCCGACTCTTGGCCTTCGAGACGGTAGGCTCCTTGCCTGTTGAGTCCGTAAAAAGTAGTTTGCGGCAGAATGAATAGCAAGCTCGCCCCCGGGGACTGGACGGGCACGGCGCTCCACTCCTTTCAAATTCTACCTTGCGTTGGTGACACAGACCAGAGAATTGCACATCTCGATCTGAGACCATTCCCGATCCTCGTTTACCACGATTTACCAGCTCCGTCTCTATATTTATACTACATTGCGAAGTTTTATATCCATTTACCATTAGGCCACGACCATTTACCATTCCAGATCCTCGTTTACCACGCTCCGTTCTGAAATTACCAGGCTTTTACCATGCTTCAACCTATGTTACCGCAAATTACCAATGATTTACCGTCAGTTATTTTTTTTATATAAATATTTTAACGTTTACCACCTGATTACCACCCCACATAGGGGCTTACCGCCGTTTACCACCAGTTTACCACATTTTAACACCAGTTTACCACATTCTACCACGATTCCTTCTCAGTGTGACACATGAGTGGGTTGCCAGATATATATGGCCGGAGTCGAGGGTCACCACTGAGGCGGAGGGGAAGCAATTTAGGAATTCCCTCTCTACTGAGCCAGTACCGCTGAAAAGTACGAGAATCCTGGGCGTGCGGGTTGTTTTTGCCTGTATTGCCAGCAGCTCTGTCACCAGTGCCAACGACCCATCTTCCACGCGCTCTTGGCGTTCCCACGGCAGGGGGATATCATTTTCCATCTGTTCGAGCTGGTCCAGTTCATCGCAGGGATTGGTGATGAGGTGGGCCAGTGTCATTCCGGCTTGAGCGGAGTGGCGGCCACGCTGCTCGCGTCGCCGAGTGGCTTCGTCGCGGACTTGCGCTTCCATGTGCAGTCTCGCTGGCTCGAATTCACGAAGTTGTTGAAGTGGACTTCCGCGTTCAAGTTTGTCACGCGTCCTCCATTGGTCGTGAGCTTTGGAGTAGCCAGTCCAGCGAACCTTCCACTCTTCCACCTCCTTTCCTCGAACAGACCGCACCCGACGTGCAAGGATACGCTCAACGTGTGCTTCCTTCTGACCGTCCACTACCACCTCTTCAGGTACTGCTAGGTGATCGCGGGCGGCAAAAGCATCTTGACCGCTGGTGTACGGTTTGAGGCGATGTTGAGCGAACACGTCGTGAATCCGCCAGTGAGGAGGGAGGCGTAGGCGGTAGGCTACCGGAGCTCCTCTGTCGGCCTCTGGCATGGTCATCTGTACATCGCTGAAGAAGCGTTCGGTCACAGGAACTGGTCCATGCCAGCGCTTGGTCAGTTTCCTACAGATGGAGCGATCCATCACCTTCTCCGTAAGGTGTTTCGCCTCTATCCAGACCAGCTCTCCAACAGCATACTCCCGCTGCCCGTGTCTGCGATCAAACTGTTCGCGCTGTCGCTGTTGAGCCAGCTCCAACCGCTGCCTGGCGTCCCGCAGCTGCGACGAAAATTTCTCAGCCACTTCGTGTGCGGTGCCTACTCCCCCAGTTCGTCGTCCAGCGGTGGACTGCGCGGCCTCCAGGAAAAGATCCAACTGCGACAGTGGCGAGAACCCGAACACCAGTTCAAACGGCGTGAAGCCAGTAGATTCACTCCTGGAGTCATTGATCGCGAACTCCACGTTAGTGGTGAACAGATCCCAGTCCTCCACATTGGCGTCAACAAAGGACCTGAGCATGTCCTCAATAACCCTGTTGCTGTGTTCCGCCTGGCCGTCAGACCGAGGGTTGTACGGCGTGGTACGTACGAGCCACTTTCACACCCATCAGTCTCATGAGTTCCTGCCAGAAAGCATCTTGAAACCGCGGGTCACGATCAGAGACAATCTTCATAGGCGCGCCATGTAAGCGCCACACCGAGTCAAAGTAGATTCTGGCCACCACAGCTGCGGAGCTGTCGCCGAAGTTCATCGGCACAACGTGGACCATCTTCGTCAGCTTGCAGGTGAAGGCCACGAAAGCATCATTTCCCCTCTCTGATACTGGCAGGCCGGTGACGAAGTCCACCGCGACATCCTGCCATGGCCTGTTCGGGATGTTGTGAGGGTTTAGCAACCCATCCGGGTAAGTTCCCCGCGGCCTCACTGATTGGCACACTGCGCAGGATGCAACCCAGGTGCCCACATCTTCCGCGGCACCACGCCAATAGAAGCGTCGCAGCACCCTCTCCAGAGTCTTGTCTCGCCCAGTATGGCCTGAGGACAATGACTCATGAGCATGGCGAATCACTACTTCTCGAAGTGGAGAGTCCTCCCCCAGCACCAACTGATATCTCCCTGCTGCGGTCCTCCAAACCACTTCACCCACCAGCCTGAACTCTTGTAGGCATTGGTGTGGTGCCGCCTTCACTTTCTCCCGCAGCGAACGAAGTGTCCCCTCTCGGGTGTACTCCGCTTTCAACGCACGCAGGAACTTTGAGTCCGACTGCTGGGAGGTTGTGTCTCTGAAGGCTGCTGCCTCACCTGTCCTTATCACAGCGGGGGCTGTTCGTGGATGCCTCACGCGTGCTGGCCGTGGTTTGGCGGGAGGGGCGTGTACTATCAGAACAGGCCAACGAAGGTCGAAGGCCTTCCCATCTGGGTTCTCGAAGAACTGATTGGGCTCGCCCTTATCATCGTGAGTAGGGATGACCTCCACGATCTGCATATTAGCCTTTCTGAAAAGTTTGCGCCACGCGGGGAGCTTGGACTGGTGATCTGGTAGAACGAAGACTGCTGAGGTGTTTTCTGGGTCTGCCTTCCATTCTGCGATATACTTGTTCAAAATCGCCTCCACCGTAATGTGCTTGGAGTTATATGGAGGGTTACACCAAACCCGAAGGCCCCTCCATTTCTCTGAAAGGCAGTCTGTCCAGAATCTATCCGCCTGTCTGTTGCGGCCGCCAAAGTCACAACAGGCGTCCACATCGAAGGGTCCAAACTTCTCGGCGTACTTCGAGGAGTACTCTGCTCGGACACGCCAATTCTGTGAGTCTTCGGGGGGAGTCTGCCGTTTTTGCGGGTGAAGGACCGGGGATGGAGCTGACTGCTGGGGCGCCTGCTGCGGGGGTGGTGAGCTCACTCGCACCTTCTCAGCGGGCGCCTCCGATGCGTCAGCTCGTGATGTAGGCGTTCGCGTCTTCGGTGACGCCAACTGTGGAGGCGCTGGGGTCGTAGAGGCTTTTCCAGCGCGTGACATGCTCCTCGTTATCCTTATCTGAGGTGGAGCTCTGTCAGGGGGTTGGTGTGGAGCTTCTGTCGGCTTCGCGCTATCAGCTTCAGGCCAGTCGGGCATGTCGAAGTCGAGGTGATCCTCCTTCATTCCCTTATAGAGCTTCGGATTAACGAGAGCGATGGTCTCCCCCATGTCCATGGCCTGTTCCGCCACGGAGAGGGTTTCCACTGCTGAGAGCCAACAGTCAACCGTCTGGGCCCAGTGGGGATGAGCTGCGGGGGGTGAGCTGGAGAAGCATTCAGACTCCAGCGTTGCCAGAGGGTCTTTCGGCAGGTCTGAGGTGGGGTCGATCACTCCTGCCTCCTTCAACCCCTCGCGAACGTCCTTGTCTTTGAAGTCGGGTCTTCTGGACAGAGCGTCTGGTACCAGCAGCAGCGCTCCCTTGATGTACTCCATTCTCGGGACTCCCACCTCCACCAGATCCATGTACCAGCGTGCCTGTCTGCGGCTAAGCTCTCTGCCAGGTTCCATCAGCCATTCAAGGGGGCGGTGATCACCCTGGATGCGGAAGTTGGTGAAGATGAGGTAATGCCGCCAGGTGACGGTGGTACAGTGGTGTAGAGCACCTAGTTCACGCTCGCCGGTGTGGTAATTCTGCTCGGCGGCTGAGAACTGGCGGCTCTCGTATGCTATCACGCGCAGCCCAAGACCATCTCCATTGTCTTGCATCAGTACTCCCTCAAGAGCGATGCCGCTAGCATCCGTCTGCACCACGAAAGGCGCTGTGCCGTCTGCGGCACCCTTAATGTTGGGCAAGGCGAGCACTGGCGCGGATGTGAGGGCCTTCTTCAGCTCCTCGAAGGCCCACTGCTGCATGGGACCCCACTCCCAGGGTACGTCCGACTTGGTCAACCGGGTGAGGGGCTGAGCGATCTCGGAGAAGCAGTGGATGAACCTGCGGTAATACCCCGCTAGGCCCAAGAACTGCCTGACGTGGGTAACCGTCTCCAGCTCGGGCCAGTCCCTCACTGCAGCCACCTTGTCGTGTTGGGGTCTGCAGCCATCTGCGGAGATACAGTGGCCAAGGAACCGCAAGGATTTCTTCAACAGCTGGCACTTGGACCTCTTGAGGAAGACGCCCTTCTCCCTGCATGTCAGGAGCAGTTGTTTGACGTGCTCGTAGTGCTCTGCAGCGGTGTTGCTGAAGACGACCACATCATCGATGAAGATCCGGACAAATGGGAGATGACCCAAGGCCCGCTGCATCCGTCGCTGGTACTGAGATGGTGAATTCTGCAGCCCCTGCGGCATGACCAACCACTCATATGACCCCATCTGGGTGGTGAAGGCGGTCTTCTCGACATCTCCTGGTGCCATCGGTACTTGCCTGAAGCCATCCACCGCGTCGAACGAAGAGAAGAACTTCGCACCCTGCATCTCGTCGAACATCATCTGGATGTCTGGGAGAGGATACTTGTCCTTAACTGTCTGGCGGTTGAGGAGCCGGTAATCGATCACCAGTCGCAGCTCCTTGGGGTTCCCAGGTTTAGGGACCATCAAACAGGGAGCTGCATAAGGGCTGGAAGAGGGTCGGATGTAGCCCTTGGACATCAGAGTCTCCACGCGTTCTCGAAGTTGGCGGAGGTCCTCTGCGGACTTCTTGTAGATGCGCTGGCAGGGAGGTCCCTTCTTGCTCAGCTCAGGGTCCAGGTTAATGTTGGCTTCATCTTGGGGGTCATGTCTAAGTCCATCGATGTTCGGTAGGGCAGTCGTCATCTCCTTCTTGTACTCCTCACCCCAGAAGTCCTGAAACTTGAGGGTCCACTCAGGGCTCACTTCTGCATCTTCAGTATCCGCAGCGGGTTCGGCGTTCTCAGAGTCGATAGCCGTGGCCGCAAAGGCAGAAGCAGTATCGTCGGGGGACTTCTCGGCCACCATGAGCCAGGCGGGCTGTATCTCCGGGTCGTCATTGCCGCGTAGCTTCTGTGTCTCCGCGTACACCAGGTACTTCTTCAGCTGGGCAGGGGTTAGGAACACCTCATCCACCAATCCCGCGCAGGCCGTGCCCTTCGGAGACCTGTCCCCAGATGCTTTCCCAGGAGAACAGCCTGTGATGGTGACGCGATCCCCAATCTTGCCACTGCGGGACTTCCCGAGGAAGGAGACGGAGCCATTCCCTTCATAGCCCAGAGTGACAGGAGAGTGACTGCGCAGCCACCTTCCGCCGAGGATAACATCCACCTGTATGCCCAGTGGCAGGATCCGGAGGGCAAGGGCGTTCTCCGTATAGGTGCCCGTGGTGGTGTGCGTGTTAAACTTGGCGTACGCGGTGGCGCCAGTGATCTTCACAGATCCATCCGCCAGGGTGACTCGCATCTCGGAGCCGGCTCGTGTTGGGAGGCCACATCGCTTAGCGCTCTGCTCCGAGATGAAGTTGTCAGAGGCCCCCGAGTCAATCAGCACCTTGACCGTGTGCCCTCTGAGGGTTGCGTAGAATACCAGCAGTAGCGGTCCTTCTTCATCATGTGCCGCTGCAAGGGTACCCTCGATGTCGGTCTTCCACTGAACTCCCCCATCTGTGCGTATGCTTTTGCACTTGAGGTTGGGGAGGAGGTTGTCCGAGGCCTCGCGGCATTCTTCCAACGTTTGCCTACACGCGGCGTAGAACTCCTCATCCAGCAAATCAACATCTTCAGTCGGATGACTAACGAGGTTGTCTGCACTCACCGTCAGCAGGGTGCCCGCTGAGGTGCATTCGCTCGAGGTGGGGCTGACATGAGTGGTGTCGCTGGTGGTAGGGCTCACATGGGTGGTGTCACTGGTAGTAGGGCTCACATGTGTAGTGCCTCTGGTGGTAGGGCTAACATGGGTAGTGCCGCTTACTGTGGGGCTCACGTGGGTAGTGCCGCTTGTTGTGGGGCTCACATGGGTAGCGACACTATTGGTGAGACTGCCATGGGTGAGAGGGTCCTCGTCATGCTGAGGGCTGCCAGCAGGGGAGTTGTGGGCGAGCTGGTGGGAGCTCTGGTGGTCAGTTCTCGTCTGAGGGGTCCCAGCTGCTGCCATCTGCTGGGTGAAGCAGAGCGAATTGACCGAGGACTCCTCTTCCATCACCTCAGGGTCTTCAGCGACGGGGTGGCTGTCGAGACAGGGTGGCGCTTCATCCGCTTCATGCGTTCTGACGGTGGTCATCTGCTGGGTGAAGCAAAGCGAACTGGGTGCGGAGGTCTCCTCCGCCTCTGAGCAGTAGGATGAACCTTCGGGGTTTCCTCCCGGAGTGGCCGGCGCGTTATCATGGTGCGAAGATGTAGTCTCTGTTGTGGGCTCGGCCAGTGAGGATGATGGAGGGGATGCTCCCAAGGGGCTGGGACCCAGCTTCCTCATCTTGTACTGGTGTACTGCGTGCAGACTGCACCAGGCGCCAGGTAAACCCACATCTCCCGCTGTCCCAGGTATCGTGCCCACTTCAGTGTCCAGGGTGCAGAGGGATGTCGAAGACCTCGCTGCTGCTCTTCGTGCGCCCTCCTTTTCCCACAGCCTGCTACCTGGGGAAGAGTCCGGACTCGAAGTGGCGATTGCCTTTTGCTGCTCGGCAGGCGACAGCTCTCTCCAAGCCGCGTAGAGGTCGTGGGAGCTGGTGTTAGAGGATTCGGGGACTTGCTGGCGACCGTCGTGTGAAAGGAGGTGCCACAATGCTATGCGCTGATGGCCCTCCTTGCGATCTTGAGGTTCGCGGGCAATGCGTATCCTCTCTGCCAGCTGGTTGGCGCGGTTCACGCGCTCCTTTGGCGATCGACTCCTAGAGTGTACGCGGCTGCGGACGCGCTCCGACATTTTATCCACCAGGTCCTTGGCAGCCTCTGGGGACTTGCGCAGAGCTCTGCGGACCTTCTGCATGGCGACTTCGAGGGGGAGGGAGTGCAGATCTCTCTTCCAGTGCCACGCAGTTAGCCTTTTCCGTGGGTCTGCGAGGTTGGACTGATAGATGGGCAGCGGCAGGACAACACGCGGTCGGGGGCGAAGGTCGCGGGGCTCTCCGCGGTTGTTGCCCATAATGGGGGGTCGTCTGTGCCGGGGAACTCGCCGTCCCCTCCGACCCTCGATCCTCGCTTGTGTATAAGCGGGGCCGTCATCAAGAGGTAGCGACGGCTCATCGAAGGGGGTGCCTCCTGCGAGAGGGTGGCTGGACAAGTCATCCCTCGGCGGCGATGGGGCACCAGCTGAGCGGTAGGTGCGTCGCAAGCGGGTCCCAGAGGTGAAGGCCACGCTCTTGGGATGGGGACGTTGGCCCCAAGGGTCTCTGCGTCCTCGGGCGCGTCGGGGTTCCACTGGTTCTGCCCGCTTCTCCAGGGCGGAGAGGGTCTGATCATCAGGGCAAGACCTCACTTCCTCGAAGGGCAGGGTCTGGGGCTGGCCGCCGGCCAGTCATTCATCGCTCTCCACCGGGGGAAGGCCGTCACCCTCCACAAGCTCGATGCCCGCAAGGGCCGCCAGGGTCTGGTAGCTTTGCTCGTCCTCACAGGTAGCAAGAGCCAAGACCTCCTCGGAGAACTCTTCTGGGACGCCATTCACCGAGGAGATGTCCTCCTGCTGCTCGATGGCCCAAACGACGGCGGCTACAAACCCAGGGGAGTTCGCCAGTCGAGCGGGTGCATTGGCCCTCCACTCCTTGAGCTTAGCCTCGTCCGTACAGTTACGGACGATGTGCTCCGCAGAGCCGCAGGCGAAGCACCGGCGGACTTTCGGAGCATCAGGGCGGGAGAGGCCAGGTGGTGGTGGCAAAGGAGTCACTGCCGCGGCGACGGTGGTGGCAGGCCCGTTCTCCAGCATGGCAAGAGCTGGACGGCTCGAAGAGGGGGTACGCCTGTAGAAGGGGGTGCGAGGTGGTGGGTTAGCGAAGGAAACAGCACGGGGAGGACGGTCTTGAGAGCGCCTCTGAGCCGCCTCCGTGTCAATGTCGCTCTCCACCTCCTCAGCAACTTCCCGAATCTTCAACAAGGCGTTGTGGGTGCCTGGGATGTCGTCAGCGACGGCCTTCCTCTCCCACTCTTCTGGTTTTGAGACATCCAAGTGGATGGCTCTCAGGCGCCGCATCACCTTGGGTGCATATTTCAGCCCCCGGCGGTACGTAGAGAGCATCGACAAGTTGGTCATCTCCACGCAATTTGGGACTCTGCCAGCCAAGAAGTTGACGGAGGCCATGCGGGTCTCCAGTCGCGAGAAATACTCCGCCGCGGTCTCGTTCACCGCCTGCTTCAGGGCAATGGCCTCGCCGTGTGCGTTCTCCAGGTAGGCCTGCGTCAAAGAGCACACCGCCAAATCGCTGAAGAACACGTCCAGCTCCCCGTAGCGTTGGTGCCAAGCTTGCTCGGACCCAAAGGTCCCCGCCGCGCGCTCCAAGAACTTTCTCTGCTGGTCTTGAAGAGTGTACTCCTTGAAGCTCCAAAGAAGGCTTGACACACTCGCCTGGTACTCTGATACTGATGGCGTACAACTGGGAGTGGGCAGTGCTTCGATCACGATGGCCTCCTGGAACACCTTCCGCACCATGTGAGAGTAGTGCTCCAACTGCGTCAGGAGGCCCTCCTTGTCGGCCGATTTTGTGTCGGACGCGGAGCGGGGGAACCTGGTGACGCTCTTGACCAGCTTTAGCACCATCTCTTTGGTCTTGTGCTCCAGGCGGACCTCGTCTGGGGATGCTCGCAGGTTAGTGCCCTGCGGCAGACGGACGATGCCTGGAACAAAGGGGGTGGCGCTGGGAGAGAGCACGGGGTTCGCAGCGGCGGCAGAGTGAACGGGGTTCGCGGCAGCGGCAGAGTGAACGGGGTTTGCGGCGGCGGAATGGGGAAACGGGCAGGAGGTGGTGGTCCCGGGGCATGCGCGGGCGGAGGCGCAGGCGCGGGATTTGTGGGGACTGCGGTCGGAGTGGGCGGTAATGTAGGGGCTGATGGTGGTGCGGGGAGTGGGAGAGGTGTATGAAAGGGCAGGGGTGTGGATGGTTGTGCGGCCACCACGCTCATGCTCCGGTACCAATCGGAGTTGCTGACCTCCGACCACGCGGCGAGCCCGTCCTGATCGAAGTTCTGCATCTCCGACTCCCGCGCAGTAGCAGGGATCCACTCCCATACTGGCTGCCCCATGCTGGTAGACCTCACATTGGCCGCGGCTGGATCCCCCATTGCCATATCCATGACCTCGCGGTCGACCATGAGGACCCAGGTCTCCACGCGAGGGTTGGTAAGGGGTAGGGGTGCATGGTGTAGCCGGCCCCCCATGCGCGCATATGCAGTCAGCGGCGCTCCCAGCAGGTGCATGATCCTGAACAAGATGGCGTCGCCCCGCACCCCAGCCCGGCGGCGTTCGTCCCATGGTAGGGAGACGGTTGCCGCGCCTCGCACCCCAGCTGACTGGTGCACCCACAATGACCCACCATCGTGGGTGACGAAGAGGGCTCTGACCTCTGGGTACTGAGGGTAGGAGGGCTCTGGTGCGGGATCGTCAGGGGGGTCCTGAGGTGGATCACTGGGAGGGCCTGGTGGCGAGTCGCTTGGACTGGAGTTTCTGGGCTCTGAGTCGGGATTGCCACCGCCGTGCACCACCGTCTCCATCGACTGCCGCCGGCGGGCCACCATCATGTTATGGGGATTTGGCCGGCCCTGAGTGGGAGGTTCGGCGGGAGCGGTCTCAGCGGCGGTCTGAGGCACTGGAGGGGTTACGCTGGCGACAGCGTCTGACTCGTGTAGATGGTCCGCCGTCAGGCCCTGTGCGCTGCCCTGAGGGTCGCCTGGTGGGGAGGCTCCTGCCGATGTCGTCGCACCAGGCAGCGCGAGTCCTCTCGAGAGCACTGCGGAGATGTCCAGGGCCTGTACTGCCGCTAGGACTTCTCTGCGAATGTGTTCACTTCGGCTGCTCGCGTCCGAGTCAGAGCCGGACCTGTGGGCGGCCCTCCGTCTGCGCTCAGCCCGTGCCTGCGTGCTTCGGCTGCCTCTGGTCCCCGTGCTGGTGCGGCTGATGTCCGTGCCGGAGTCGGGGTCAGAGTGATCAGGTGCGTGGCTTGGGCCTGGGAGATGCTTGCCATGTGTCGCAGGGCCCGAAGATGCCCTTCGGGAACGCCGACGCCGGCGAGTCTCTGAGGTTGTCGCCACCGCGGGAAGGTGACGCACCAAGAGCTGGGTACCGCCCAGGACGTTCTGCTGAACTCCGCTGTCAAGGGGTACCTGCAGAGGGTCCGGCAGGGCCGCGGCGCCGATGCTGATGAAGTGCTGCAGCGATGAGGGATCCGCGCCTGAGTCATGAAGCGTGGAGGTGGCTGGCGCCAGCTGATGGGGCTGCTGTGGCTGCTGCTGCTGATGTTGCTGCTGTAACTGCTGCTGTTGTAACTGCTGCTGCTGTAACTGCTGCTGCATCGGTTCCAGTGGCTGCTGCTGAAGCCACTGCTGTTGCTGCTGCTGGTACGCGAGCCACTGCTGCTGCTGCTGTAGCTGTTGTTGGAACGGTGTGGGATATGCGCCCACGGGGTGATGGGTTCCCAGTGTGAACGGCACTGGTGATACTCCCCCAGCGAGGGGCGCTGATTGGGGCAATACCCAATTGACGCCGTTCCATACAGCCTGTGCGGGGGTGCCATCCGGCATAGTATAAGGGCGGGGCACCGCTGTGTAGGGCATGGTGGTGCCTGGATGTGGAATGGGGTGAGCGGAAGCGTAAGCGGCGGGTGATGGGAAGGTGAGGGGCGAGAACAATGGGGGGCGTGACGGCTCTGCACTGACCCCCATGCTGGGAAAGGACTCTGATATATGTTGCGACATACTGGCTGCTGAGCTGATCAGATCGCACGCTGGGTGTGGCAAAAGCCACAGGTGAGCAGAAGGTAGGAAGTGCTCGCCTTTTATTTATTCAGTGTCGCTTTCGTGAGGGGGGGAAGGAGGAGGTGAAGGTGTAGGGCTGACTTCTGGAGACGGTGGAGCGTCGGCCAAGGTTTCACCAGGAAGCACCGGTATTGCTGGGTGGTAAGGGTCCGGGTAGTTGAAGACGAAAACCGTGAACCCCTGGTAGTACCACTCACGGTAGTGGCGCGCTGGTGGGATAGCCAGGGTGTATGCTGTCCAGGCGCTCAATTGTCTTCCACCTCGTCGTCTGAAGAGGAGGAGGGGGAAGGAGGACCGCTCCAAGGACCGCTCTGCCAGAAGGCGCCTGCTGGTGGGTAGGTAGGGTCAGGGGGGAATACCCACTTGATGGGTCCTTGTTTCCACCACGCTCTTCTGTACTGTATTCTTCTGGCGAAGGGGGTACTGCCATGCACCGGCGAACTCAAAATTTCGCCAGGGCTCCGCGACACAGATTTCAAGTGCCTATGTATGCAGGCAGGGGTCAAGAAACTGCAACCAGAAAGCTCAGCAAGGTCCCAGAAGGTAACCGGACTTCGTACACTCCCAAAATATTCCAGCCAGAGGGTAAACCAGAGGTGTCCAGAGACTGTCCAGGAACTGTCCAGAAGCCACTAAAAGCGCTGTTTTGAGGGGCTTTCCCAATTGCTGGTGGCCGTGAGGGCGGTATTGAGGGGTTCTAGGGTGTCCTATGGGGTCTGGGGAAGGAGTTTTTGGTGGTGGGGGCTACTGTGGAAGGTTTTGGGGTAGGCTGAAAACGGGCTAAAACGGCTATTTTGGGCTGTTTTTGGCTGTTTTTCGCTTTTTAAGGCTCTAGAAAGTGAGTTATGAGGTTTTCCTGGCTACTATAAACCGGGGAAACCCTTTAGGGTGCTCCCTGACGGTTGTTTGTAGCCTGGGGCAGACTTGGAGTTTAAGATCGGAAAACGAATGTTGACTTTTCTGAGCCTGGTTGAGCCCCCAGTGTTAAGGGGCGAAAATATGAAGTTTTGGAGATGTTTTCCAAAGGATACGGCCGTTGTATACGAAAAAAAATGTACTTACGGAGGCTAAAATTGCGCCCAGATAGCCGGAAGTGCAGCTCTCCCCCTGTATTACAACGGAAGTTACGAAAGGCCCGTGGGCGAGTTGCGCAGAGGCGAAATCGCAGCACGCTGATACCAAATGTGCCAGGGGCACGACGACAGATGCTCGGAGATATGTTTTTGATTGAACGTGCAAAGGTACACAATTCGGATTTTTATAATATACTGGATCAGGGCCAGGTTGAGGTACAAACGATAATTCGGTTCCGAGTTCTGAAGGCTAAACACTTCTCAAGTGCTCTACTTATTCACTCGTCACTCGGGTTGCAGGGTCAACCACTCGAGAGCCGATGTCACACTTCGGCTCAACGTTCAGTTCCCGATCCGATCTCATTTCTAATTCCGATTCGTCATTCTCGATTCAGATGTTATGCCAACAGGCTGACACGATGACTGCCCCACAGTACTGTCATACTACTGTACTGTCATACTGTCATACTGTCATAGCGTCATACTGTCATACTTTCATAACCTTAATATCTGATATTCGATTTCATTGTCTTTTCAACCCCGATGCGAATCTGACCATTCTTCGAGGGTCTGACTGAGTTCCACGATGACACCCCCACAGTACTGTCATACTACTATAGTGTCATACTGTCATACTGTCATAGTGTCATAGTGTCATGTCATACCCCGGACATCTGGTATTCATTCTCATCGTGATTTCAAGCCCAATTTCACTGTCATCGTGCCAATCCCAGATTACCCCCGATGACACACATACGGACGCATAGACATATCGGCTCACGCTGAGCCTCCGGGCACAGTACGTTTGCCCACGGCGTAGTCAAAGTCTCGGTCAGAGTTACCCAGCATACACAGTGCAGACTTACGTACGGTGTGTTGAGGAGGGACGGCTCGGAAAACAAATGAAACTCGGTGATAGAAAAATAAATTGCTACATTTGGAGAGTCTCCGCCTAGGATAGCGGGTGTGCAATTTGGTTGGAATAGAAAAGTGGCAATCCTAGAATGCAAATTTGAATTCTTAATTCTGGAATACAGATCTGCCTAAAAAATTCTTCAAGAATGATATTTTCCAAAATTTCCCCCACTCGGGACTTGTGAACCAAAGTGGCTCACCAAAGTGGTTCATAAAATTCACACTGCTGTAACGCGTAATGCGCTGGGTATTCTGAATTATTTATGACGTTTTTGTATATAATAAATATTTGGGAACTACCGTTTTCCCGACACAACTGACATGGCAAGAGAAATCCAGCGCAGATAAATATGGCAGTTCGATTAAAATATTTTTCACGGCTGAAATCGCTCGAAAACCCATGATGTGTTAAGTACGAGAGCCCGCCGCATTAAGCCCCCCTTAAATGATCTCTTTTCGTGATTATTACTGGTCATACGAGCCTGGAAAGGTCCAACGTCCAACTCTATAGCCGATGTGGCGCAACATCATTCACGTCTTGGATACATTACGTGATTCATTAGACGGGCGAAATTCGGAACTGTAATCTCATTCATCTGAACCGTGCACTGAAAATGTAGTAATATCTGCATTTAATCGTGCGTCCCCGCGAAAAAGTCGAAGTGGGGTACGCCACATTTATTGGGTGGCATGTGACTGCTTTTTTTGTACGGTATGTTATTTTGAGACGCAAAAGATTTGGTTTGTTTTTTGACAGATTCACCTCTCGCATACGGCATACGTATGATGCTCGCAGTGTCCCATTTCACAGCAGATGTCGCTTTGAGCATTTTGCGATGTACAGATGTTGTTAACTATGCAATTTCAACTTATAACGCGGAACGCTCTCTCTCGCAGTGAGACCCCGTACAGCCAGGCGAAGATTTTTAAGATTACGTGTTCATCTGAGTAAAATTTTCCTATCTAATATTATCACTTATTTCTGCTGAGTCAGGGGGTATTCGCTTCGCAAAGAATGATGGCCCCTTTCACTACTTTTGGAAGTCGCGAAAATCCTAAGATCCCGCTCAACATACCCACATGACCGCGCCGGCCCTCGTAGCGAGAATTGTGGTTGGCAATTCAGACCGTACGAATTAATATTGAAAGATAACACATATGAGATAATATTTTGGTAAGCCGTTCACTCATCCGCAGCGCATACTTGCTTGCAAGCGAGCGAGCAGATGAGGGACGAAACCCTAGCGGAAACGTGGACGCGGATGACATCCGCGTTTTTGCTAGGGCTGACAGCGCGCTGTCAAATGCTCAAAACGTGTTCGTTATGCGAATACAGTAAAGGCCCACCTATAAGAAAACAGGGCCGTGGGGGTAGCGGCTGGCTTTCTTAAGTTTGCGCCCCCGATTTGATTGTCAGCGGTGCTTTCTATCATACTTAAGAGTTGCTTAACAGTGGCGGAATATCTACTCCAAAAGTCCAGCGGCTGCTTTCTTAGTGTTTTCTTAAGTTTTGGCGAAAAATCCAGCGGCTGTTTTCTTATAGGTGGAGTTTCTTATAGGTGGGCCTTTACTGTATGGCGGGAAGATATCTTCCTGGGATTGGCCGGCCCGGGGCCGTGTCACGGAGGCCCGGGCCGAAGGCGGGCCGAAGGAAAAGTTGCGGATGGGCCGAGTCGCATTGGGGGGAAAATCGATAAATTTCCAAATTTTTATCGATTTTTGACAAATTGTCATACTTAAAATTAAAATTTTGCGCCTGCGGCGGGCAATTTTGGCTTCGGGCCGAGACGGGCCGAAATGTGGCCGAAGTAAATTCCCAATGCGGGCCGAGTCACCTCCGCGGAAGATATCTACCCTGCTGTATGATATGTGCGGTGCGCTTGTGCTATGCATTGTGCTTTCATGCGGTGCGTATGTCGAGCCGTTCACTCGATGCGTGCCCAATGACCCCCTCCCTTGCGCGGCGTTCCAGATCCCAGATTATGCACGGATCTCGCGCGCGCAAAAAACATGTTGTTCCTAGCACACCTAAAAATAAGTATGCAAAGCTTAGATGCTTGCGGTGTATTGCTCAGACCTCTACATCAAGCTGCTGGACAGTGACTTACGGGTCCATAAGTCACTGTCCAGCAGCTTGAGGTGAAGGTCTGAGCGAGAACAGGTGAGCGGATTATGTTTTGTTCGACGTGAGCACGTGACGGAGGCTAGACACGTCATCATACCACGGATATGCGAATGGAAAATATAAAAATTGAATTTCACCAACAAATATTTTAGTGAATATAAACCTTTGGTATATTCACTACATCGCGGCCAGATTATTGGCTGGAAAAAAAAGATTCCCACACGACTTGTATTTATTGGTCATAGAGACCACAGGCTTTCGCTGGAAGCGCTTTCGCGTTATTTGCTCGTTTTCCGCATTTCCCCAATATTTCCCGATATACATATATCCCTTTGGCATCATTGTTATAATAATTTTTCGAGGGACGGTATAAAATTTTCAGTCTGCATTTTAAAAATGAAATTTTAATTTTCTATTCTAGGATTGTCACTTTATTTTCTATTCCAAAATAATAATATTCCGATCGCGATGAGTGAACTCTGCAGTGAAAAAGCGTTTTCAACTCGCCCAACAGTAGTGTGCCTTGTCTTTTTGCGCGCATGGTGAGAGAAAATAGGAAATGATCTTGCGAGGTCAAGAAACTTTAAGGTTGCTGGGCAAGAGATGGTAGGACTTTCAATTTTGTCTAAGGGGCATAGGTTCGGCAAAGACTATCGGCTTTCGGCACCCGTGATTTGTCTAAGGGGCATACGTAGGTTCGGCAATTACCATATGTTTTTCAGAGCTTGTATTTTGTTTGGAAGCTGAAAATGCATAGGTTGATGGGCACTTCGTTGCGAACGTATTGAATGTAGCCTAGGCGAAGTACTACCCACTGGCGGTGGGCGCTTTTAGGCCCTAAAAGCGCCCGGATTGGAAAAATAAAGCAGTATAAAGTAGCAAGGCACGCGCACACGTCAATACAATTGTTCTCCCTTGGTTCAATTTAAGCGTAAACTCTGTCGGGTTACGCCCCTAACCGTGTATGTGCCGAGTGGCATTAGCTCAAGAGCGCATAGCTCATAGAGCGCCAGATCGAAAGGTCTGGAGGTCTCAGTTTGAATCTGAGATGCCACACGCTCAAGGTGCGTTTTCTCCACCCTTTATCTGCAGTGTGCAAGCCTCCTAGTGTAGGCATAGTTTCCACATTAGCCACATTAGCCATATTTTCAACACTTTTTAGGGTGCTGCTGTCGGAGCACTTCTTTCAGAACAGGCTTGCTCCGATGTTTTGTGATCGCTCCGCCCTTTTATCTATGACAAGGGCCCGGGTTTTCCCGGACCTTTGATAATGTGGCAATATGCTATTAGAGAGGGATAATATGGCACGCCTGCAGTCTCGTATAGTGCAGGCATGTTCCGATGTTTTGCGATCGGTCCGCCCTTTTATCTATGAGAAGGGGCCGGGTTTTTTCGTACCTTTGATAACGTGGCAATATGTTGTGTGCGAGTCTGCGAGTCTTGTGTACAGTCTTGGTCTTGTACCTGTCTTGCACCTGGGAAAGCTAGGCATCCTCACTCGCATGAAATTTAGAACGGTGGTGTAAAAAAGCTTCGTCGGAGCACTTCGGATCCTGCAGATCGACGCGCCCTTCGTTCGCGAGGTGGAGCACTCTCGAGGAGATGAAGACGCGCCTTCGATACTGCTGTTTACACCTGTCACGGCACGTCCGTAAGTCCAAAGGCTTCGTCGGAGCACTTCGGATCCTGCAGATCGACGCGCCCTTCGTTCGCGAAGAGGAGCACTCTCGAGGAGATGAAGACGCGCCTTCGTAATGCTGGAAGACAGTAGAGTTCGCATACTCTCATAGATGTTTATCACGGGCTTAATGACAGGGCTGGTGTGTTTCTAGTAAGGAGAATTTGCTTTAGCCTCTCAATTTTAGCTTCACACCGTTAATGTGTTATTGTGTCCGCAGGAGGTATCACGTTGTCGGTGGTGGCTGGGAGGGCCCGGGAGGGCCCTTCCAGCCACCAGGCAGAGGGCGCAACGTTCTTCAGTTATGCGCTCCGTGAGAGTAAAGTTGTGTTATGGGAGCAGGTATTTCCTTGTTCGCGCCAAACCCCAAGTGTGCATATGCCATCCTGAGCAATATCTGTGCTACTTAAAATAATACAAAGAAGCGGAATCAAAGCCCGCGTTGTGAAAAGAAAACACGTGCATAAATAATGGTTAGGAATACAAGCGGAATCATACCCCGCTAGGGAAGATACCAATGGGCATACAGTAGTGAAAGTAATGTGTAGATGGGTCATGCACTTCTCGCGGCGACACCCCATAGGGTTTCAGCCGAAATAGCATCCGAACGCGTGCGAATCATGGAAAATGGATTGGACTATCGTTTTCCTCGACATCGAATTGTGTTTAGACACACACATATATATATCATAGTTTTATGTTATATATATCAATATTGAAATTAATTTCTCACTTGTCGCCAAATCATAGGGTTATTAGTTTGTTCGTAAAAATCGACATGTTCAGTCGATGGGGCTGCAAATGCGCGCACTATATGAGGTGATATATGGGAACATTTTGACATATCGAACGCAGCATTCCGATCATTTTGGACGTGAAACTGAAACTACTTTCTCACGTGTCGCCAAATCATAGGGTTATTAATATGTTCGTAAAAATCGACATGCTCGGTCGATGGGGCTGCAAATCCGCGCACTATATGAGGTGATATATGGGAACATTTTGACATATCGAACGCAGCATTCCGATCATTTTGGACTTGAAACTGAAACTACTTTCTCACGTGTCGCCAAATCATAGGGTTAGTAATTTGTTCGTAAAAATCGATATGCTCGGTCGATGGGGCTGCAAATCCGCGCACTATATGAGGTGATATATGGGAACATTTTGACATATCGAACGCAGCATTCAGATCATTTTGGACTTAAAACAGAAGTTACTTTCTCACGTGTCGCCAAATCATAGGGTTATTAATTTGTCCGTAAAAATCGACATGCTCA
>LGRX02030130.1:0-32438 GCA_001247695.2 Cymbomonas tetramitiformis
CCTCATACCACTAGATGATGTCGGAGCCCTCATACCACTAGATGTCATCATCAAAGCCCTCATACCACAAGACATCATCAAAGCCCTCATACCACTAGACGCCGTTAAAACCCTCATACCACTAGATGATGTCAAAGCCCTCATACCACTAAGATGGTGTCACAGCCCTCAATGCATTGAAAACAAGAATAGCGATTTTGGCTTTCAAGTTTTCAACATAGACAGGGTTTGATGACCGAAATAGTTTCCCCGTCGGCCATGCATAGTTCGAGTTTTTTGAAAGATTTTTTGCACCTCCTTTTCTGAAAAAAATAGCTTGTGTTATAAATTCTGCGTCTTCGTGGAAAATCCGATTTTTGACCCAAAATCATTTCCCCCACTTTTGGTTGGGGGTCGGTTTCCAACTTTGCACCTGGGGGCTCAACACGCGCCCTTGCATCCCTCTTCAAAATCGCATTCTAAAGATCCTATCGAATCTGTGTGATATTGCAATTCGGGTGGATCTGGCTGCCACAAACCCTTTTTTTCAAAAAAATATTTAACATTCGAATGGCTCCATGGATAGCTTTCAAACATAGGATATCCAAAAAATATGAAAAACTACGGAATACTGCTCACCGTGACGAGCGCGATATCAATGTAAACGCTAAAAACGAAAAGTGAAATTCGAATGATTTGGAGGAAGTATGTGTCTAAGGCCTTCCGCGAGCAACCACTTCTTTCTCACATGATGTGAGCTTCATGCGATCTTGGTTTTTTCCACGAAGCGATTAAATTTCTTCATGTTTCGTGACTAAAAATATGTTGACAATCAAGATTAATTGGGGAAAAAATGGATTACCTACTAGGATATTTTTTTGTCTATGTAGTAATCCATTTTTTGGAGGGACATGAGTTGCCTGGCCGAACAGACATCATATAAGTCGTCCCCTGTCCCTCTTTTGGGAGTATCGGTATGCCACACTGTGTGTGTGGTCAGCCCGACAACCCAAACAAGGAGGAGAAGAAGAAGAGATGGTTTGGTGAAAAAGAACAAGCATATGGTTGAGGCTCGGCATAAGTTTAAGAGTCGTCGCTTCAGTTGTCCGCACGCATATGATCAGTTATGCAGTGCACTGGAGAAGGACATTTGAAGCGATAACTCATAAACTCAAGCTCGGCCTCAACCATCTACTTGTTCTTCTTTACCAAACCATCTCTTTTTCTTCGTCTTCTCTCTTTTTTCCTGCTTTTTGTTTTCTCTTTCAGTTTTCTTTTTGTTTCACAACGGAAGTTTCACAACGGAATTCTTCCGCAATGCATACCACCTAGCATATGGCATACCGCATATGGCATACCGCATATGGCATACCGCATGGCATGAGGCCTTTGCATACCTCATGGCACACCGCCTAGCATACCACCTTGCATACCGCTTGGAACACCGCCGGGCATACGGCTTGGCATACTGTGTTGCATACGGCTTGGCACACCACCTCGCTTACCGCTTGGTATACCAAATAGCATCTTGCATGGCTGTTTGCATGGCATTCAGCCTAAAATACCATTTTTTTGGCGTATTGCGTTGCATACTGCCATGCATACAGGCATACCACATGGCATACGTCTTGGCATACCACCTAGCATACCGCTCGGCATACCACCGGGCATATTGGCAGACCACCAAGATGGAATGTGTGTCATATTCAGATAATGGATTATTACAACCCATATGGAGAGTACGGGAGAAAGAAGGCAAAGGAGGAGATTGCTCGTCTTGGAGAGAAGGCTGGCTTTAAACTGAAGGAAACCGCGCGAGAGGAACGACTGCGGCTTAAGGAAGAGGCAAAGGAAGCAACGCGTACTCAGGAGCGTGTCGTTGCGGATCTGGAGTCATGGTTTCGAGGGCAAGTTGAAAAAATGAAAGGAGGTTATTTAGAGCCAAAAGAAATGGCCGATTTGGTCGATTTGGTGCTACATGGCGAGGATGGTGATGCGGAACCACAGCAGGCGGCTATTGAGTTTACCAAGGAGGAAGCCTGGGATCTATACATTAATGAGGATCGAAAGGCGCAACTTTTACTTAGGAAGCGAGGCATGGATGACATTGCACACACGAAGGCTCAGCAAAGGGATCGACATAGGCAAGTTGCCATGGGTATCACTCATCTTGATACGCCAACCGAATCCGGAGATTGCTCAAAGAAGGAGCATGAATGTCGCACATGCAAAAACAGATTCTACTCGTATTTTGAACTGAACTCGCATTGGGACTCATGCCATCCCCGAAAGCCGGAATCGGGTGCAGCAAAGCGCAAACGGAAGCAAGTGAGAGAAAAGTGCACGAGCGTAGCAAAACAACATGTTCCAAAGCGGGAAAGGAAAGGTGGTGCATCTTGATTTGCGGACGATAAATTTCAAGATGATATACTCATTTGAGCATGTATGTCGCAGTAATATTAGCATTGCACCGTATGCGGAATAACAAAAATAATTCACATTGGGAAAACATTGTATGATGGACTATTTGTTTGTGCTAGTAGATCCGATACGAGTATATGCCTTCATAAATCGGAAATGGTACTTAGGGTTTATTGTGTTTCTTGTTCGTGGGCTAGAAGAATGAAACTAATAGTTATTTCCGGTGCGTGTCTATGTCAGCATAGTGTTCATTGTTCATGGCGACACGCGACGATAGCACTGTGCTTGTTGCATTTTTCATACTTTGATTCGACACTAGTGCACTGGGAATATGAACCCTGTTATCACTAATATATGCGTTAGTAATGAAAATAATCAATGCAGGAACCACATCTGTGTCAAATGCCTTCCAAATGCTTGCATGCTATGTTACATACTTACCTACTTGTAAATAAATCATGATACACCATGTTGATAACAAGCACTGTGGAAGTCTTACTTAAATTTGTAAGTGATTTATTGGGAGTTGACACCACACACACCACACATTATTGCATGTCTGATTTATTTTCGATATTTTTCTTGCAGAAATCGAATGTAGGATCTAATATGATCCTTTTTTTTCAAAATTTGGCACTCGATTAAACTTCAATTTAAAATTCTCCACCTTAAGTAGATACGTAAAAGAATGAGTGCGCTCGCAAAATTTCTCACGTTCCCATGGCATGACTTCACACATCGTCGATGTAAAAACTCATGACAAATACAGGCATCTGTAGTTAATCGACGCACGCCGCACAAAGCGAAGACATCGGGGCATTTGCATGATATTTCGATTATTGCGCTTGCTGTTGTTGTGGTTGTCGTAATAGTATGTGTAGTATCATATCGGTTGTTTAGCACTTATAATGAAAACATGTTATTATTTATGAATCATCATTATGATATTTGTGCATCTTGCATGTGTACCGTAGCTGACATGAGCTTGTTATTGTCTGTTATCCTCACCGCAGAATTTATCATGGGAAATTCGAAAAACATACATTTGGAAGAAGGAGCGAATGGTTGGACGACAGTTAAAAGAGGGAAACGATCAGCGACACGTACCACTGGAGGTGGAGATGACCGTGTGGTCAACCGAGATGCGATATCACAACCACCCGCATTCAAGGTTTTCGCCGATGCTTGCTTTGAGTATATTTTTGTATTTTTTCCGTGTCGCATCATTATTACTTCATGTCGTCTGAATTTGTGTGTGTGTTTTTTTGATAGGCACCGAACAACATTGAACGCCCAACTTCGTTGAATATGGCGAGGAATCAGGTGCGAGGATCGGGTGTGGTATTGATTCATAATCCTGATTTTCATTTTAAAGTATGCATTGACCGCTTGGGGTTGGGGTTTCTAAATCAAACAGATGGATATTCGTCGACAAACTTCTGTCAGGGCCTTACGTGAGTGTTGGGTGCAAGGGTTAACATGGTTGCGCGAGAATAATTTGTCATCCTTCGTCAACGAGTCACCTATAGAGATTCAACGTGGTGACGAACCTACAAAATGGGACCTATCACCTTTGAGGAACACCGAGAGTGATGGACGACCAGTCTTTGCAAACTATGGAATTTGGAAGGTGTTAAACTGTGTACCCGGGTTCCGAAAGTTGTGCACGAAATATGGACTCGAACCGAGTGATATTTTCGCTAATAGCCTGCATACCACACGCCCCGGGACTAGCGATGCAGGTCATCTTTCTCCAGAACACACTGACGCGTGCGTGACAATATTGTGGGGTGGCACTTCAAACCTTGCCGTGAACCAATACCACAATATCATCCATTGTATGCTCTTGGTGTCGGCCGAAAATTATCCTATATACCGTAACACATTTGGTGGTCGCCACACGAACACCTACCGTGATATGGCTGAAGTTCCAAAAAAACATGGCTTGCGGGCTATCGATTTTTGCAAGGAGAATGGTGACTGTTGGTTCGACTCTATCGCCATGGCTCTCATTATCCGTGAAGTCCCGTTGTTTGAGCTGTTGGCGGTCGCTTCTTCAAGGTGATAAATTTTCGCAACATGTATGTTCGTTCGATAGGTTTTTATGAATATGCTCTTATCTTGAAAGTAGCGTTTTGGCATCTCGCAGGTCATCGATTTCACACTGCTAGGTACTAGTACACACTCTGCTTGAAGTAAACCACAATAGTGGACTACGTGTACTCTTGGATATACATCAACTTATTTGCTCTTACAAGTCACATTAGTTTAGTGTGATGTAACACGCTTTGTAAAGATATGCACATTATTTGCTACATACTTGCATACTTTGTTGAAACCTGCATATATGTGGCTCATGTAATTCTAGCACATGTATGTGAGGGGTGTTTGTCCCCTGTAACCATACAGTATGCGTAAGATTGCTACATATTTACATACACCGGACACTGCAACATATTTGCAACATGCGACATGTGCAGGCATATATGTGGCAAGTGTATGTTTTCTGCATAGTTACACGCCCAAGAATCTCAAGCATAATTGCAGTTTATGCATAATGTATGTATTTTTGCCAAGAGTGCATATGCCCAGCCTATATGCTGTAGGTGCATATTTGCTGCATATTTGCTGTAGGTGCAAATTTGCTGCATATTTGTTGTAGGTGCAAACTTGCTACATATTTGCCGTAGGTGCAAATTTGCTGCATATTTGTTGTAGGTGCAAATTTGCTGCATATTTGCTGTAGGTGCAAATTTGTTGCATATTTGCTGTAGGTGCAAATTTGCTGCATACTTACGGGATGTGAAATCATAGTGCATATGTTTACGAGGGCCGCATATATTGCATATACATTCGGCATCTGTCTCAACTACAGAAGAAATGTTAAGGGTGCCTACTTCCCACATATATATCAAATGTGTCTTGAATGTGGCAAATTTACATAAGCTATATTCTATTGTAAATTTACATAACCCGGAGTGATAGTGCATATATTTACAGCATCTGTCTAAAACCCGAAAATCTACGTAGACTATGCGGGTCGAAAAAACCCGGATGTCGGTATCTGTGGCGCCCACATCAACACCGAGCATGGAATTACCGGCCACCCAAGTTGTATCGCCTTCCCAAGCTCCGACATCACAAAATCCTCAAGGCCCTCAAGAAGACCAAAACACCGATGCTTTCCCGGATGGAGCGTGTCAAGATCAAGAATTGCAGTCTTCGGATGATGAAGATGAGATTTGGGAAAAACCGGCGACAACGAAAAGTCCGTATATCCCCGATGATTCTTTGCAGCCCATATCTATGGAGGAGTATCCCTACAGATCTGCAACCCTTGGGAAAGCTTTCCATAGGCATGGAAACGGGTGAAAACCCTATGGAAAAGCCCTATGGAAAAGGGAAAATGGATACTGGAGGTTATCTCGAAAACAAAAATTTTGAGTTTCCGTCCCTATACTCACCCTTGGGAAGGTTTTCATTATTTTCCAGGGCATTCCATAGGGTGATTGTGCTTTCCATAGGGTTTTCCAAGGCATTCCATAGGGATGATTGTGGCGTCCATACCTATGGAACGTTTTCCATAGGGATGGAAGGAATCGTATGGAAAATATCGTATGGAAAACCCTATGGAAACCCAATGGAAAGTCCTGGAATATCAAGCGTTTTCCGTACCTATGTCATCCCTATAGCATTCCTATGGAAAGCCGTATGGAAAACCCTGTGGAAAAACACACAAATCTGTTCCATCCCTATGATCACCCTATGCTGGCCCTATGGAACCTAATAGGTCATACCTATGGAAACTTTTCCCCAGGCATGGTACCCCTTGGGAAACTTGTTTCCATACGGACGGTGTACCTATGGAAGCGAATTCCATAGGCATAGTATCCCCTGGGAAGCAATCTTCCATACGGTCGATATACCTATGGAACATTTTCCACAGGTATGGTATCCCCTGGGAAAGATCTTTCCATACGGACATTATGCCTACGGAAGACGGGCCCATACACTTAGCGTCCCTTGGGAAATAGGTTTCCATACGGCCGACATACTTATGGAAAGGTTTTCCACTGGGTGGCTCACCTTTGGGAAAGATTATTCCATAGGATGGCTATACCTATGGAAACACAATTCCATACGTGCTGTATACTTATGGAAAGGTATTCCATACGGATATTATACGTATGATTCCGTTAACAGCATCAGGAGTATACCTATGGAAACGCTTTCCGTAGGGTGACCCGCCCTATGGAATTCATATTCCATACGGTTATTATACTTATGGAGAGCATTTTCCGCAGGTGTACTATACCTACGGAAAGCTTTTTCCCCAGGGATACCATGCGTATGAAAACCGTATATTATAGGTATGGAAAACATCTTTCCCTACGTATGTTATCCGTATGGAAACTATTTACTATAGGCATAGTATAGGTATGGAACCGGTAGATATATATGGTTTCCATAGGCACGATATAGGGATAATATCGGGATGCTATACGTATGGAACTTAATTAATATTTACTTTCCATAGGCACAGTAGTGGGGCAGTATAGGGATACTGTACGTGTAGCACTGACTGTGTAGCATACATATTGCACATTAGCAACATGCGGTGTGTTCACTATGTTTCCACTATGCGAGATAAACAAAATACTCGAGCATCTTTACTACGATTAACATGTATCTAGCTAGGCAGAAAGGAATACGAATGGGACTATCAAATTTTATCATACCAACGAATACACAAAATTATGTTCTACTCGTGCACTTTCTATTTACAATACGCAAAATAATGTTCTTCTCGTGCTCTTTCTATTTACAAGATGCCAACCTAAACGTTGACGTTGTACTCGAGGCCGTCGATTTTCTCCATCTCGCTTCGCTCCAAAACAACCGATCTAAAATGGAAAGTAAAGAGCCAACACTTAGTAAAAAAGCGGAAACGCACAAAAGAATATTCTATTGAAAACATAAAGGACTTATCAACCTAGAATGTTTGAAGGGATGCTTGAAGTTGACGTTGTACTCGAGGCGGTCGATTTCCTCCATTTCGCCCTCCTCGAAAACAGCCAATCTGAAAAGGAAAGTAAAGAGCCAACACTTAGTAAAAAGCGGAAACGCACAAAATAAACCTTTATTGAAAACATAATTAACAACCGAGCAACCTCAAATAAATGCGAATATGAACGCGAGATGAAAACCTAATATGACTTCGCCACGCGAACGTTTTCAGCGGATCTGAAAAACGAAACCAACCAACTAACGTTTAGTAAGAAGAAAGAAAATAGCAGTCGTCAACGAAAGAAGCAAAGGAAAGTAAAAGGGGGATGTGGAGTGAGTTGGATTTGAACCAACTATTTCGAGTGCAAAGGACTCGCGGGAATTTCCCGTTCACTCCTAGTCAAAGTTTCACGCATGCCAAGTATGAGCGCGCGAAGCACACACAAAATAATACACACGCATAACCAAAACATGCACTGCAAACCAGTGCCATATTGCAACCTGTGAGAATTAAAAATATCACAGCACGCAACTCACTGGCGAGGCTGCTGCAACATTGCTGACGGCGACTGTGAAGAGTGCAATAACGTGAGTTTGAACTTGACCGTTCAGAAAAATCGAAGTGCTCAAAAACTTTGCCGTTCAGAAGTCACATCGGATCGACTCGTCATGCGAGCACGATCGACGATGACGACGATGATGACGATGCGATGTCTCAGACTCTCAGTGACATTGCATCGGAGATAATCGACTTATAAAATTTAAACTGGGATTAGATGTAATCAACCCTTCGTAATGGTCTAGAGGTGGCCGTCGTTCTCAGTCTCAATCGAACCTATGAGATCCCGATTTTTTTTGAAGTTCCAGAAATAAAATCTCTAATAGCCAAAACAGCGCATACAGGCCGCAATTTTGTTTTTTTGCCCCCCTCGTCAGTGAACAAATGGTTTGTTTTCTTGGGGGTGATCGAACAAGCTCATTTTATTTGGGGGGGTTTTGGCGGCGGTAGGGGGTCTTCCATAGGGGTTTCCATAGGGATAGGCTCTGGATTTCCCATAGGGCACACCACTTTTTCCACAGGCTCCGGATTTTCCATAGGGTACATTGGTGATGTTTTTTAACCTGTTTCCAGGCCATTCCACAGGTATGGACGCCACTATCATAGGGATGATCTCTGTGGCATTCCTTAACAGTGTAATTCTGCATTTTCCATAGGCATTTTCCAAGTGCGGCGTGTTGCTGTTGTAGGGTCCAAAAAGGGCCTGTTTTAACCTGCCCTATTTTTCATTTTTTTGATTCCATCCCTATAAATTACCTATGGAATCCCGAAAATGGGGTGAGCCAACCTATGATCACCCTGTGGAAACGATTTCCATTGGGGCCTGTGGCAAATTTTCCAGAGCCATTCCATACGATTTTCAGATAGGGGATTTAAAAGTGCCCTATGGAAAGGTTTTTGCCCTATGGAAAGCCAATGGAAATGCGTTCCCATAGGTTTTACATAGGGTTTTTCCATCCCTGTGTAATTATTTCCAGCCCTACGGACGCCACTATTATAGGGTTAACACCTCGACCGTTCATAGAATATCAACCCAATATCCCTATGGAAAGTTCAAGTTATTTTCCCATAGGTTGTATAGGGTGGGCATCCCTATGGAACCAGAATACAGCATTCCTAACGTATGTCCACCCTATGTCCACCCTATGTCCACCCTACGTTCATGGTATGGAAGGTATTGAACACCTTCCATAGGGATGTCATTGGGCGGACCGCCCTATGGAACACATCGTATTGTTTCCATGCCTATGCCCACCCTACGCCCACCCTACGCCCACCTCATGATCACCCTATGCCTAGCAAATGAAAAGTTAAAAAGGAAGCAACGGTTCCAAGTAGTCATGCGTGCTGGTATGGATGGTGTGTTGTGGGCCAGTATTAAACAACCACGGGGTCGACATGCCACCATGTCCTTGCACCGTGTGCCGACTACAAGTTGAAAAACCTCTTCGAACGATACAACGACATACGAAGCTATACAAGAGATGGCAAGGAGCGGTATACATGGGGGAAAGTAGTAGTGAAGACGATACTTCAAGTGATGACGGGGGTGACCGTAATGGTGGTGATGGTGGTTCCCTTGGAGGTGATGATGACATGGAAGATGCCAATGCAGAAGCGGACGAAATTCTCCAGGATCATTTGAGAAAGCTGGAAGAACATCGTGCCCGTCTCCTAAGTCCTGCTGCCAACGATGCGGATATGGATAACCAAGAGGTACCCCTCTTTCTGTATTTCCCAAGGGTGGGCGTACGTATGCCAACAGGTGGGCATAGGTTGGGAAATCGTTGAACGTTTCCATAGGGTGGGAACAGGCATTCCCAGAGGCGGGTATAGGTAGAGCGCTGGGTAAGTATGCCTATGGAAAGCATTGGACGTTTCCAGTGGGTGGGCATAGGGCGAGCATTGGGCGGGCATAGGTTAGGAAAACATGGAATGTTTCCATAGGGTGGGCCTGAGCATTCCCAAAGGCGGGTATAGGTGGTTCACTGGGTAGGCATGCCTATGGAAAGCATTGGATGTTTCCATAGGGTCGGCATAGGGTGGGCATAGGACGGGCATAGGGTGGACATGCGGAGGGAAATGCCTTTTTTTTATTTTGCAGTTCCTGTAAAGTTGGGGATGCCTCTCGTGATTTCACAGGTCGTTGATCACGTCTATGCCGAGAAGGTTTCAACAATGCATCGTCTTGTCATTGATCTGCTGGAAACGAAATCCGAGCACAATGCTACCCAATCCATGTTTGATCAAATCTTCAATCTCATGCGGCAAACGGTGATTGGCAACGTTGACATCATCGGCAATCAGAGACGAAATGGTTTCCCGACCTCCTTCAAACAAGCTTTGTCTATGTGGAAGGATTTTGCCCTGCCGTACCATACCGCCGACGTTTGCAGGAATGAATGCATGATCTTTCACCTGAAGATTGGATCGACGAGATCGAGTTTTCACCTGAAGATTGGAATATAACTACGCATATTTTGCGACATTTGCCTCGGCATATCGAACTGACAGGACCTGCGCATGGAACATGGTTATTTCCGTGGGAGTCATTCTATGGGAAATGCAAGGAGTCAGTCAAAACTCGATCGCAGCCAGTAGCCAACATCATGAACGGTATGTATACCTAGGCTCACCCTATGTTCACCCTACGTCCGCCCTATGCTATCCCTGTGATCACCATAGGGAATGGGAATCTCAAAGTTTCCCGCCCTATGCCCACCTTATGCCCACCCTATGTTTACCCTATGCCTTTACTATGTATCGGTTCCGTACGTATACCGTGCCTATGGAAAGCTTCTTCCATAGGGAGAACATAGGTATGGAAACGTCTGGCTGCACTGTACGTTTGTTTATGTGTTATGTATGTCGCAGGTCAGATGCTAGAAAAACAGCTGATGCTAGTCCGTGGCATATATGCTTCAATATCTAATGAGAAGGTTGCACCATACACTGGGCCACAAAAGCGACGAGTGGAGGTGATTGGCAAGCAAACACCGATAACCTTGGATGAAGGTACGCAGTGCCTTAGATGCCTTTGCAGTAGATGTCCGCCCTGTGCCCACCCAATGGAAATCTTTCCCGCCGTATGCCCGCCCTATGCCCACCCTTGGAGCTGAAAAGAAATATTCCATCCCTGTGCTCACCCTATGCCTACCCTATGCCCACCCTTTGAAATTCGTAACCATCTTATGCCCACCCATTGATCACCCACAGGTGACATAAAAGGTATACGGAAGTATATGCGCACGAATTTCCCATGGGCCCAGCTCCTGCAAAACGACTTTGACACCAAACTCGCTGAATGGAAGCGATTGAGTTTGAGAGAACGGCGGATCATGCCACGACCCGTCATCCAAGATCCGGAGACATGGCGGTTGAACCGGTTGACGAGGGAATGTCGTCCTTTGAGTACCAAGGAGCGTTGTTATGTCTACATGGACGGTGTGATGAAGAGTCGGCACGTGAAAGTCGGACGAGACACTTTTCGTACGCGATCCGCCGACCGCCACCTCACCACCTGTCAACGATACATAAAGGCAATCTTTGATACCCCAGTAAATGGATTGAATGCCCATGAAGACAGGTCGTTCATCCGATGCCCACCCTATGTTCGCCCTATATTGGCCCTATGCCTACCCTGTGTTCGCCCTACAACATCCCTATACCGTAACATATATCATAGATCATGCGTATGCTCACCCTGTGCCCACCCTACGACCACCCTACACCCTCCCTATGATTACGAGTTAAGCTTTCCCACTCTGTGTCCGCCCTATAGCCGCCCTATGTCCACCCTGTGCCCACCCTATGCTCACCCTTTGGAAAGTATGTGTTGCAGGTACGGCGAGCTTCTGAAAATTTATAGCATCCCGATTGGCAGGAAACAATTGGTTTTCCTCAAAGTAAGATGGTTTCCATTGAAGGCAGCATTTCAAGATACCGTGGCGAACAATATGATGTTGAGGTCGGACTTGCCATGGGACCTTTCCGAGGTTTTCATCCAAGCATTTGAGATTGAGTGCTTGGTGTGCATTGTACCCATTCCATGGAACTTTGACCGGTTCATCACGACCAAGAGAATTCCAGCTGGACGACCCGATGCAAATAGGTTGGTATATTATCTCGGCGAGCACAAACTCGGTTTCAATGATCCACCATGGAGATATGATAAAGACAAGATGATGCTCATACTAGATAGGCATGTAGATTTTGTGGGCGACTTACATGACGAATAACTTGTTCATTTCATAGATGGAATTATTCTGTATATTAATATGTATATATGTAGTAAAAGCCCTATGGAAAGCCTGGATATATCATGAATCATCACCCTATGCTCACCCTATGAAACCTGAATGGTTATACCTATGGAAACCCTTTCACAGGTACGGTATCCCTTGGGAAACATGTTTCCATACGGATGATATACCTACGGAAGACCTTTCCACTGGGTGGCTCACCCCTGGGAAAGCTCATTCCATAGGCTGGCTATACCTATGGAACTCGGTTCCATACGTACGGTATACGTGTGGAAACGTATTCCATATGGATACTATAGGTATCGACTTTGCCACCTGTATCAGAGTATACCTACGGCATGCTCACCCTGTGTTATCCCTATAGCTAACCCTATGGAAACCCCTATGGAATTACGTCTTTATTGACCGAGAATACGCAGAATGAATTGTATATTTCCATAGGTATACTATCCCTATGGGGGCTCTATGGAAAGCCCTATGGAATTACGTTGATATTCCCGAGAATACGCAGAGTGAATTATACGTTTCCATAGGCCTACCATACCTATGGCATCCCTATGGAAGGCCCTATGGAATTACGACTTTATTCCCGAGAATACGCAGGGCGAATTGTACATTTCCATAGGTGTACTATCGCTATGCCCGCCCCGTGGAAAACCTTGTGGAAAACTCATAGTATACGCTAAGTTTCCATAGGTGCGCTATCCGTACGCCCGCCCTACGCCCGCCCTTGGACATGCCTATGGAAAGCGTATGGGAAAGTTATATTTTCCATAGGGCTTTCCATCGGCCCCCTATGCCTATAGCCGCCCTATGGAAGGGTTTACATTTTCCATAGGGTTTTCCATAGTCCTGGTTATGCCTATAGTCGTCCTATGGAAATGTTTACTTTTCCATAGGGTGATTATACGGCCTTCCATGCCTATGGAACGTCCTTTTCCATAGGCATACAGCCCTATAGAAACCCTATGGAAACTCCAAAAGGGGGTATCCCTATGGAAATACCCTATGGAAAACTTTCCAAGCCTTTGGAAAATATTTCCGGATTTTCCCGAGCGTTCCCAAGGGCGGGCATAGGGAGGGCACAGGGATGACATGCCTATGGAAAGCTTTCCCAAGGGTTGCAGATCTGTAGGGTATACCAGGTTTATGATACATTTTTCTACATCAATGCAGTTCCTAAGGTGAATCTTCTTGATATCGACTGGGAATCACGCGTCGCTAAAATAACGACAAACACCAAGCGAAAGAAGCCGCTTACATTTCTTAGATCAGTGGTATCGCACAAATTAAAGGTATTTACCTCGAGGCAAACACAACGTGTTTGTTTGTTCTGACATTTTGAATGCTTTTCTCCCCTTTCACGGTATGAGAAATCGAAAAAGTATTCAATTCCTAACTAAGTACAATTTTTTTGTAGGTGGTGCCTCCTTTACTACAATCGGATGGGCAGTGGTGCAGAGGGTTATGGAGCGCGGCCATTCCACATAGCTTTTCCATGCGTCGAGCTATTGCGGTCCCGATACACTTGAATTTTCATTGGGTGCTTGGGGTCTTATATCCTTCGAAGATAACGATCGAACTTTATGACTCGCTACCGCGACATGATTGTCGTAAACGACATGATTTTATCGTGGAAACTTTGCAAGAGATATTCTGCATAATTTACAACGAAGAAACTCGCCTACATGATCTTCCACGAAAACAGTTATTACCGAAGGATGTTATCGTCGGAAAGTCCTTAAGCAACATTCAAGACACTAACGTCGATTGTGGCGTGTACTTGATTGAAAATTGGAGATCCATTGTCACCGGCACCTCGACTGAGTTGATAGATCATAATACGATCATGCGGTCAAGATTTAAGCTGGCTGCACATTTACAGGATATGATGTCTTCTTGCGACACTTGAAACAAAAATATGTCGAGTTGCGCCATAGATAGACATGGATAGATGTGTATGACAGCCTCATTATACCGAATTTTGTTTTAGGGCTTGATCACTTTTTTCTCGGTATGCGGTGTAATTATATTCATGGTAATTTGATATAAAAAAAACCAGCACAAGCTTTACGCTTGCTACGGCGAAGTATGGGAGTTGATGTAGGGGGCTTGGCAACGGACTGCCAAGATGGAGGGCCAGAAGGGAGTTGGTGACGATCTTCGGAATCAATGTCCAACTTCAATGGTTGATGGTTTGCGCGGAGGCAGGTGTAGCAAATGCAGATGACCTGCAAGTAGACCGCAAAAAGGTTCAAACCCTGAGGGCTTGCGTCCAGAGGGTAGGCACGCAGGGATATTGGCGTCGGTGAACATGAACATCGCAAGTAGTCAAATGTGAGCCCATAGTTAGATTCGCAGTGGTCGAATTAGGAAAGTTTATACGGATCAGGTTCTCATTCGCCAAAATGGGGAAATCAGCCCGTAGGACACTATAATGTGGCAAAGTTGCCACAATGGAGATGGAGCCTGGTGGAGTCTGGGCGTCGGAATTAAGTGATCAGGAACGAGGGCGAGGAGCTAGGAAACAATCATGATTGTAAACGCAAAAAAGAATGTGCTGGTCGCAGGTTGAACAGTGCGCTGGAAGTAGGGAATCTGAAGCGCGCCGGAAGTAGAGATAGCACAGGATTGGGGACAACAGGTCACGGCGTGTTTGGAGGTCTGGGTGGTAGGTACCTGAGGTTGGAAGAAAGCGTTGACCTTGAGTTGTCCAGGAAGGACCGGAAACGGTTTCTTGGGCATATAGTCTTGTTATTAGCCAGAGACACGGCGTTTTATCAAGGCCTTCTTCTGTCGCGCGGATTCTTCAAGGAGCTGTTGCTTCAACTCGGCGATAGTGTAGATATGCACGCTAGAAGAGTTATGTTCTGTGCAACACACCCGCCCTGAACTGAGTTAGAGAACGATTTTGGCGAAGAAAATGACGTCAGAAGTAGTATGCACGGACGGATGGTGCGCGCACCTTCGGAGGTACTGACCGGTTTGATGTCAACCGTCTCGAAGTTGTCGTTGATGTGAACAGAAGGTAAACTATTGCGACGAATCCGTTCGGAAGAAGGCCTCTGATGAAGGAGACGATCCGTCTGTAAAAAGGGAAAACAATACGGCTTCGTCAATACCGTCTTTAGTAGCCTTGGTTACTCGCTGACTCCGGGAATGCAGCATAACCACCGACCTCACACGACGCACTCGCTTCTCACGCTGGATGAACGCCACGAAAATTGTAGGTAAGTACGTAGGGACGCACCCTCTTGACGGTGGCGCGAAGTTTCTTGGTGACTTGCACACAACGTTTACTCTCGGGAGATTGAAGCTCGTTGTCCAGGTCAATTGATTCCTTCACACACTTCTGAAGAATTTTGTCCCACTGTTTGAAGTTTTCTTGGCTTTCAAAATCTGCGCTGCGGTCAGCCATACGAAGGATTTTGAAAAGCACAAAATTGAATTGCTTTCCCCAACGGCATATATCGATAGAATATATGCGACCCATCTGAGCAGACGAAAGGTTTTCGCAATCCGGCGCTAAACACCTCGAAAGCCTGCCAATCTTTTGAAGTGGTGGGAAACGAAAAGGATTTCGCATTGTGCCTGACGATGCCTAGCCAATGACAAAGCAGTCCAATACGACTGTTGGAGTGATTCGATTATTAACCAATACAGTAACCATTAACCATTAGATTACAGAAACGAAACGACTGAAAGCTCGCGAAGTCGCGAGGAGACATGAGACTCAGACTGCCATGCCGCATGCGATGGTGACGGACGGGCGGGGGTTCCGCCTTGGGCTGGGGCGGGAGCGAGCATTGTGACACTGTATCATGTCATTGTCGACAACAGCGACACGCGAGGGGAAATATTTATTTGAGGTTACAAATCATATGGAAATCCCTAATGTTTATTACACTACCATTGCCTGGTCTCTACACCACATATGTCAATGTATAATACAGTGGAATCAGACTGCATGATATAGTTGCATGGTATAATAATGCTTGCAACATCTTGCTGCATGCACTTGGTATATACTGAATGAATGGTATATACTGCAAGTATGTGTGTGTGTGATAAGTGCTGCACGCACATATGATTGCACACACATGTGATTTTTGCTGCACACACTATGATATTTGCTGTACACATATATATGATTGCACATCATCCACTTCATCTGATGTCATACTATGTGTTTGTGTGTGTGTGTGTGTGTGGTATAGCTACACACACAGCATGTAGTTTACACACACATGACTGCAAACTTGTATGTAAATCTGCCAGTGAATGATCATCATCTCTTATTATGTGCAAGCATCACAGATATTTAAGTAGCATGCTGCATATATGTATACCATCATCGCGCGTCATCTGTTTATGATGAATCTAGCAGGTGTATGTATATCCTGTCAAGCAAAATCATCATGCGCGCGTAGACGAGTGATTTTTGCAACCATTTGAAATGACAAGATTTTGATGCGTACACTGCACTGAAAATTAGTGCGAATAAGCAATTTATCAAAGTCGCTGTTGTGCGCGCTGCGAATGGTGAACATATCTCTGTCGCAGGTATGTACGGCATATGATACGAATGCCATTTCGCGTACGGAACATACACTGATGACGATTTGTTCATCTGCGCGTCAGTTTGTCGCATATCGTACAATTTTGCGAATGATAGCAGCGCATATGTGCGATCTGTATGTTGTATGCACACCTTGTCGCGCTGTTATCCTCTGACGGCGTATATGCGAGCAAATGCGTTTGCGACGATATCTCCTCGCACACTCCTTTCGCTGTTTATTCCGCAGCGGTTGATATTATGCGATATATGTCGTGTATGTGCGACTGCGGCGCCTGTATGTATACGCGATCCGCCAACCTGTTGCACACACAAAATACAGTATATCTCTATTTGCTGCACTCACACTTGATGTGTCCTCGTTCGTCGCCTTGACGATTAGAATACCAATGATAGGGATCGCTAAGTAAGCGATATGATAGCACGGCTATTATTGAACGATAACAGCTCGCGCAGCGTATGTGTGGATATGAGTGCAGTCGCTTCTCCAGAAGTGCTGCTGTAGCTCAATGCTACCTCATTTACGCCAATGCCCCGCACCTCTCAGGTGCTACCACAATTGGGTTGTGAACCCGAGGCATTGGGTGAACAACAGTATCGGCTGATCGAATAAGCCATGTGATACCCGCATGCTTGTTCAATTCATGCTTAAAGCGAAGATGAGTCTTCTCAGAACACTTCGGTTCTTCAAGACTAATCTTGCTTTGCCATCTCGATGCCAATACCTGGCCTCTCGATGACAGGTGTCTCAATGGGAAGCTGAAATCCCCCACTGTATGGGGGTCCAGCTTCTCCTAGTATCACCCCTTGCTGCGTGTGTCACTGGTCGTGTGTCACCGTATGACACTTACCTGCTAGAAAGCTCACTCCCGTAATCCTTCTATCAGTTTTGTTATCACCGGTTTCCCCAGCACTGCTTTCTGAGTCCCTGTTGCAGTGAAACTGTTATATATATCCACAGAAATATATACCTATTTTCACCTGTTCTATCAGTGTCACTCAAGGTGAGTGGGTGATAGATGGTATGACTGTACATGTCATAGTCGACCGTACTGACGACTGTGTGTCATTATAATATATGACATGACACGACATGACATGACATGACATGGTATGACATGTCTGACAGATATGACATGTATGACACATATATCATCGGTCATAACCCTGATTAATCGATTAATCGATTTTGACCAAGTTAGGGCTAGATAAGCAAGCCCTCAATATATCATATAAAATACAAGTATACGCTGTGTTGTAGAACGGCAAACACAAGCGTCAGATAATAGCGGGATGAGGTGCAGAACTTCTGTTTGAAGATACTGCTGAAGCCCAACGCTTCGCTCATCTATACCATACGTCTCCCATCGCATAGATGGTACCGCCATTGGGTTGTGAACCCGAGACGTTGGTTGAACGACCAGTATTGTGGTAACGAATAGTTCGTTCATACTGCGCATGCGTGTTCCGCACATGCTAAAAGCCAAGATGGTTCTTGTTTGTTACTTCAAGATGTATCTTGCTTTGCCATCTTCGAGTTCGACGTACGAACTCTCGATGACAGGGTCATTCAAGTCTTTCCTTGAATAATGACAGATGATGTGACTTATCATCTGACGACATGTACAGTCATAGTCGACCGTACTGACGATTGTCATAATAATATATGACACGACTCGACATGACATGACATGACATGGTATGACATGTCTGACAGATATGACATGTATGACACATATATCATCGGTCATAACCCTGATTAATCGATTAATCGATTTTGACCAAGTTAGGGCTAGATAAGCAAGCCCTCAATATATCATATAAAATACAAGTATACGCTGTGTTGTAGAACGGCAAACACAAGCGTCAGATGATAGCGGGATGAGGTGCAGAACTTCTGTTTGAAGATACTGCTGAAGCCCAACGCTTCGCTCATCTATACCATACGTCTCGCATCGCATAGATGGTACCGCCATTGGGTTGTGAACCCGAGACGTTGGTTGAACGACCAGTATTGTGGTAACGAATAGTTCGTTCATATTGCGCATGCGTGTTCCGCACATGCTAAAAGCCAAGATGGTTCTTGTTTGTACTTCAAGATGTATCTTGCTTTGTCATCTTCGAGTTCGACGTACGAACTCTCGATGACAGGGTCATTCAAGTCTTTCCTTGAATAATGACAGATGATGTGACTTATCATCTGACGACATGTACAGTCATAGTCGACCGTACTGACGACTGTCATAATAATATATGACACGACTCGACATGACATGACATGACATGGTATGACATGTCTGACAGGTATGACATGTATGACACATATATCATCGGTCATAACCCTGATTAATCGATTAATCGATTTTGACCAAGTTAGGGCTAGATAAGCAAGCCCTCAATATATCATATAAAATACAAGTATACGCTGTGTTGTAGAACGGCAAACACAAGCGTCAGATAATAGCGGGATGAGGTGCAGAACTTCTGTTTGAAGATACTGCTGAAGCCCAACGCTTCGCTCATGTATACCATACGTCTCCCATCGCATAGATGGTACCGCCATCGGGTTGTGAACCCGAGACGTTGGTTGAACGACCAGTATTGTGGTAACGAATAGTTCGTTCATACTGCGCATGCGTGTTCCGCACATGCTAAAAGCCAAGATGGTTCTTGTTTGTACTTCAAGATGTATCTTGCTTTGCCATCTTCGAGTTCGACGTACGAACTCTCGATGACAGGGTCATTCAAGTCTTTCCTTGAATAATGACAGATGATGTGACTTATCATCTGACGACATGTACAGTCATAGTCGACCGTACTGACGACTGTCATAATAATATATGACACGACTCGACATGACATGACATGACATGGTATGACATGTCTGACAGGTATGACATGTATGACACATATATCATCGGTCATAACCCTGATTAATCGATTAATCGATTTTGACCAAGTTAGGGCTAGATAAGCAAGCCCTCAATATATCATATAAAATACAAGTATACGCTGTGTTGTAGAACGGCAAACACAAGCGTCAGATGATAGCGGGATGAGGTGCAGAACTTCTGTTTGAAGATACTGCTGAAGCCCAACGCTTCGCTCATCTATACCATACGTCTCGCATCGCATAGATGGTACCGCCATTGGGTTGTGAACCCGAGACGTTGGTTGAACGACCAGTATTGTGGTAACGAATAGTTCGTTCATATTGCGCATGCGTGTTCCGCACATGCTAAAAGCCAAGATGGTTCTTGTTTGTACTTCAAGATGTATCTTGCTTTGCCATCTTCGAGTTCGACGTACGAACTCTCGATGACAGGGTCATTCAAGTCTTTCCTTGAATAATGACAGATGATGTGACTTATCATATGGCGACATGTACAGTCATAGTCGACCGTACTGACGACTGTCATAATAATATATGACACGACTCGACATGACATGACATGACATGGTATGACATGTCTGACAGGTATGACACGTATGACACATATATCATCGGTCATAACCCTGATTAATCGATTAATCGATTTTGACCAAGTTAGGGCTAGATAAGCAAGCCCTCAATATATCATATAAAATACAAGTATACGCTGTGTTGTAGAACGGCAAACACAAGCGTCAGATAATAGCGGGATGAGGTGCAGGACTTCTGTTTGAAGATACTGCTGAAGCCCAACGCTTCGCTCATCTATACCATACGTCTCCCATCGCATAGATGGTACCGCCATTGGGTTGTGAACCCGAGACGTTGGTTGAACGACCAGTATTGTGGTAACGAATAGTTCGTTCATACTGCGCATGCGTGTTCCGCACATGCTAAAAGCCAAGATGGTTCTTGTTTGTACTTCAAGATGTATCTTGCTTTGCCATCTTCGAGTTCGACGTACGAACTCTCGATGACAGGGTCATTCAAGTCTTTCCTTGAATAATGACAGATGATGTGACTTATCATCTGACGACATGTACAGTCATAGTCGACCGTACTGACGACTGTCATAATAATATATGACACGACTCGACATGACATGACATGACATGGTATGACATGTCTGACAGATATGACACGTATGACATGTATTACACATATGTCATCGGTCATGATCCTGTATGGTATGACATGTCTGACAGGTATGACACGTATGACACGTATGACATGTATGACATGTATGACACATATGTCATCGGTCATAACCCTGATTAATCGATTAATCGATTTTGACCAAGTTAGGGCTAGATAAGCAAGCCCTCAATATATCATATAAAATACAAGTATACGCTGTGTTGTAGAACGGCAAACACAAGCGTCAGATAATAGCGGGATGAGGTGCAGAACTTCTGTTTGAAGATACTGCTGAAGCCCAACGCTTCGCTCATCTATACCATACGTCTCCCATCGCATAGATGGTACCGCCATTGGGTTGTGAACCCGAGACGTTGGTTGAACGACCAGTATTGTGGTAACGAATAGTTCGTTCATACTGCGCATGCGTGTTCCGCACATGCTAAAAGCCAAGATGGTTCTTGTTTGTACTTCAAGATGTATCTTGCTTTGCCATCTTCGAGTTCGACGTACGAACTCTCGATGACAGGGTCATTCAAGTCTTTCCTTGAATAATGACAGATGATGCGACTTATCATCTGGCGACATGTACAGTCATAGTCGACCGTACTGACGACTGTCATAATAATATATGACACGACTCGACATGACATGACATGACATGGTATGACATGTCTGACAGGTATGACACGTATGACACATATATCATCGGTCATAACCCTGATTAATCGATTAATCGATTTTGACCAAGTTAGGGCTAGATAAGCAAGCCCTCAATATATCATATAAAATACAAGTATACGCTGTGTTGTAGAACGGCAAACACAAGCGTCAGATAATAGCGGGATGAGGTGCAGGACTTCTGTTTGAAGATACTGCTGAAGCCCAACGCTTCGCTCATCTATACCATACGTCTCCCATCGCATAGATGGTACCGCCATTGGGTTGTGAACCCGAGACGTTGGTTGAACGACCAGTATTGTGGTAACGAATAGTTCGTTCATACTGCGCATGCGTGTTCCGCACATGCTAAAAGCCAAGATGGTTCTTGTTTGTACTTCAAGATGTATCTTGCTTTGCCATCTTCGAGTTCGACGTACGAACTCTCGATGACAGGGTCATTCAAGTCTTTCCTTGAATAATGACAGATGATGTGACTTATCATCTGACGACATGTACAGTCATAGTCGACCGTACTGACGACTGTCTGTCATTATAATATATGACATGACTCGACATGACATGACATGACATGGTATGATATGTCTGACAGGTATGACACGTATGACATGTATGACACATATGTCATCGGTCATGATCCTGTATGGTATGACATGTCTGACAGGTATGACACGTATGACACGTATGACATGTATGACATGTATGACACATATGTCATCGGTCATAACCCTGATTAATCGATTAATCGATTTTGACCAAGTTAGGGCTAGATAAGCAAGCCCTCAATATATCATATAAAATACAAGTATACGCTGTGTTGTAGAACGGCAAACACAAGCGTCAGATAATAGCGGGATGAGGTGCAGAACTTCTGTTTGAAGATACTGCTGAAGCCCAACGCTTCGCTCATCTATACCATACGTCTCCCATCGCATAGATGGTACCGCCATTGGGTTGTGAACCCGAGACGTTGGTTGAACGACCAGTATTGTGGTAACGAATAGTTCGTTCATACTGCGCATGCGTGTTCCGCACATGCTAAAAGCCAAGATGGTTCTTGTTTGTACTTCAAGATGTATCTTGCTTTGCCATCTTCGAGTTCGACGTACGAACTCTCGATGACAGGGTCATTCAAGTCTTTCCTTGAATAATGACATATGATGTGACTTATCATCTGACGACATGTACAGTCATAGTCGACCGTACTGACGACTGTCATAATAATATATGACACGACTCGACATGACATGACATGACATGTATGACATGTCTGACAGGTATGACACGTATGACATGTATTACACATATGTCATCGGTCATGATCCTGTATGGTATGACATGTCTGACAGGTATGACACGTATGACATGTATGACACATATGTCATCGGTCATGACCCTGACAGATCTCCCCTCTTAAAAGAGTTGTGACCTCACAACGGGCATACCTTAGTATATGTCTATGATGTCTTTGTTGTTGTCGCTTCTTGCTGGTACCAGTCTTCTTACACCGATTTGAGGCGTCCCTCATGGTGTTTTTAGGCTATTGGGGGGAACTGAGTCCACTTTAGTCCCTCACCTTACAGTTCTTAGGATGTAGCCCCTTTGAAGTTCGTATCGTATTTCAGAGTGACGTTTCAAGGTTCAATGAATTGCGTTTCGTGATACAGATTGACGCTGGATTACTGATTGATCCACACGTATCGTGCGTCAGAGTGACGATTCAAAGCATCCGAAGTATACAGTCCGGATTTTGACAGCCACGTGAGTCATGTCCGACAGTTTCTCCAGCGTTGCAGAGAACACCAGTTCTTCATCAGGCCTTCCAAGGTGGAGTTGTTCGTCAGATCTATAGACTTCATCGGACATCACATCTCTGAAGCAGGCTTATCCATCATCGAAGACAGAATCCGAGCAGTTATGGCAATTCAGCCTCTAGTGTCTTATGGTCCTACCGTTGGAAAACAGCCTCTACGCCGTATGGCTAAAGATGGCAAGTCATCCCTTCGGTCATTCTTGAGCATGGTCGGTCAATTCAGGAGATTCATACCAAAGTTCTCCAAAGTTGCCGAGCCGCTCAATCGTCTCCTTAAAGATAATGCAGAGTTTGTCCGGGAATCTGAGCAGCAGCAGGCATTTGATAACCTCAAAAGTGCCATCTGTAACGCTCCAGTACTACAGCTTCCAGATCAGAAACTGCCATCTATTATGGAGGTCGATGGATCAGGCACACACGTTGGTCAAGTGATACTCCAGGATCAAGGAAAAGGTATGAAGCCATGTGGTTATCACAGCGTCACTCTATCCGATACACAGAGACGTTGGCCTATTCCTGAGATCGAGCTATTTGCCATTGTGGAGGGCTTCCGATTCTTTCGCCACATCTTGTTGGGAGCTCCCGAGACCATTGTACGCTCAGATCATCAGCCACTGGTTTATTTCCAGACCAAATCCACACTGAGCCCCAAACAGGCAAGGTGGTTGGATGAGCTCTCCGAGTACAACTTCCGTATAGAGCATATTGCTGGCGATAAGAATAAGGTCGCAGATGCACTCACTCGTATCTCTGCACTTTTTGAACTCACTGATTGTCTTCAGCACATGGACATCAGCGAGGTCATACCATCTGCAGATCCTACATTCATTGCTCTTATATCTTCTTCATCAGCTCATCAGCTACACGCCATCATTATATCCGAATATGATCGTGATACATTTGCACAGACTATTTTGGCTAAACTGACATCATCGACTTCATCACAGTCAGTCAGCAGCTACAGCTTCGAGCTCATTCAGGGGTTGATCTATCGTAAGACCATATATGGCAGACAGCTGTACATTCCACCAACAGCTAAAGTCCCCACAGATGACGGTGAGATCACACAGCTTCGCCACATTCTCCTTCATGAGTGCCACTCAGCCACTATCACCAATTGTTGTGTCGTTCAATTTTGAATTCGTCGATCAATAACAATAGGTGTAAATAGGTATCGATCAATATCGATAGGTCCGGGGGGTTATCGATCAATATTCATTATTTCGATATGTACAAATTTGTTATCGATCAATAACAATATTTCGATTAATCGATACTATCGAAAATATTGAATATCGATACCACTCCTTGGAGTGATTACTGTATTGACGGCTAATAGCAACATGCCACTGAGTACCTTTCATGGCATGTGCCACGTTGTAATGAACTAGGGGCTAAATGTTTATGGGATTCGCCGCGTCTTTCACAAGAAATAAGCTTGAAATGAAAAAGTTTTGACATTTTACTTTATTTTGAAACTGCACATAACCTGTTTTGCTAGCCATCTGGTGATTTTGACACTGGTATCTCTTATATTGAGAGTTCTAGGCACCTCCTGGATACGCGTCAAGTTAAACCTGCTTATAATAACCCCCTGCTGCCACCATACAAATTTTGGGGGATGCTGGACTTTAGGTTTAGGGATATTATTATGGGCTCTGATAGCCCCTAGCCTGACCCGTCTCTGATCGGAACCGTGACTCCGCTAGTAGCTAGGATGACAGTACAGTAGTACTGTACTGTCAGTCATCACTTCGTATTATCCGGGTTTCCGAGATGCATGATAAAAGCACTCGGCCGGACTGATTATGGGAGCTTAGCCAGTTTGTTTTACCCGAGCGGAACACCTGTTCTCGCAGGTTATGCGCGTCACCACTTCCCTAGTAATTCTGATGGCACAGCGCCTAGCTGTTGCCATGTTTGGCTAAGTTTTGACACAGAGATGGGGTGGGCGCCCCCTTAGGCAGTAGTTCGTCTTTTCGCGGTATGGCCTTCTTTTGAAGTGGAGATCAGTTTTACGGAGCATTTTTCGGCAGCAGTATCGTCGCTCGCTATGGCTTCTTCTTACGTTTCACCTGGCCGGTGGAGAGGACATTCCGCGTATTGTGGCTCGCAACCACTTTTAGCCAATCGGCTCATGACCTGTTTGATGTTGTTCTTGTTGCTGAGGCTTCTGCAGGGATTGGCCGCTGCATTTTCCGATCTTTCTACTGCCGCCACGCTAGCCCACGCTACCCGTCTCACCGTCATTTTTATCATGGAAACACCGCAAAGACCACGTACGCGCGCTAGGGCGCGCAAATTAGCAACGATTTTCGATGATGTTGGAGCGTTGCATGCAGCCACGCCCACGACTCCGCACTTGGATTCGGCTGCGTCGGAGGCCTCGACTGCGGCTGCCACACTTGTCCACCGGCTGCGCAGAGATTCATTCGACGTTCAGAGTTCAAAAACCGCGGCAACAAAGGTGTTAGGCGACAAAGCAGCAAAATTCCGTGGGGACGAAACATCGGCTTCGGACATTTTTCCTCAATTGGTGTCCGAACTTCAGCAGCTCTTCACACTGCAGTCGCCGGCATTCGCACCCCTGTTTGATCTGACTGCTGCTGACACCCCTGTTCTGCCTGCTGCCAATGAACTGCTGTACTCCGTGCTGCTGCTGCTGACTGCGCCAGGGTTAACAGAGACAGTGAAATGAGCGGTGGGTATAACGGACTACGGTGGGTTATACGCGTGCTTTTTACAGTCTCCACAAACTCTGTGAAGCTGGGACGAGGTGCTCGGGTGATTCGCAGTCTAAGATACATGAAAATAAAATACAGGGGTTTTATTTTCCCCACCACTGATGACAGGCGGAGCTGACTTGGCACCTGAGGTCGAGGGGTGACAGAAAGACCAGGGCTCCCTCCCCCAGGGGGGGGGAAGTCTGTGTCTCCGTGACACCACCTCACCCCGAAGAGGTGAGGTGCCAAAGCAGGCATGCAAGCTAGAAAGCCCTAACCCTAAACCATACAGATAGTTACAGGCCCAATGGGACCTTTTTCAGTCCAGCTAGCTGCGGATCCCCGCCTGGGCGCTGGCCCGGAACAACCTATAGGCAAACTGAGTCAGGCATTGAAGGTTTAAGTTGTCTAATGAAGTCTAATTGACACACGGAGGTACACACATCTTGGCGTTGGCGATTGGCGACGATGTGGAACTCGATGCCTACTTGGAGGTGCCGCTGCCAGACCCGCTGAAAGATGGGATCCACGGGGTGGACCGGAAGGCCGGCCAGTCAACGTCATCATCTTCATGTTGCACGATGGAAAGCGCCGCGGGCGCGTCGTCATCGCTGTCGGCGTAAGCCGTGGGTGCCCCCTTGGGAGAGTCGATGCCGCGATGAGGGGGCGGCTCAACCGCGAAGCGGACAGATAGTGCGGCCGCGTCAGGCGGAGGAGCCGCATCCTGCGGTGCAGGCTCGAGCTCGCGGAGGGCGTGGGCCTGCGGCGCGTCCGAGGGCGGCCATGCGGACATGGAAGGGGGTTTGGGTGGAGCACGGGGTGCGAGGGCGGGAGCACGCCCTGGTGCGAAGGCCTGGACACACACGTAGGGGCAAATGCCGTCGGAGTCCATGTGGCCGGTCGTGACGGCCCAAAGGCGGAAGCACGTCACGCACGGCATGCCAGTGCCGTCCCATACCAAGTAGCGGCCGCCCATGTCGTTCTTCTTCCAAGTCCCCTCGGGCGGGATGAACTTGCGCCTGCTAAGGGAGTGAAAAGCAGGCTCCTTCCCGCCACCACCACCGGTGCGGGTAGCACCACCAGACGAAGGCAGGGCAGGCGCGGAGAGTCGGGCAAGGGCGGACTCGTCGCGGAAGACCTTACCAAGCCGCAGGGTGAGGGAGGCGAAGGTGAAGTTGTTGTTGGTGCTGAGCTCGCGCAGCACCACCAGATACAATGGTGTAACGTAGGGGGACTTGGCCGCGGACGATCGGAGGACGGTGTACACGTCCTCCACCAGGCTGCGGTCGGTGTAGTCAGGGTACAGCCGGCGATGCTTGTCCGCGAGGGTGCGCACGACAGCCAGTTGAGGGGCGGGCTCGATGGTCTCGTCAATCACAGTCGAGCGAAGGCGGACCCAGAAACGATGGGTGTCGGGGTCGCCAATGCCCTCGACCTGGTAGCGAAGGCGCTGTAAAGCGCAGCGCCCGTCGTGCGGGAAAATCTCGGCGGACTCCTCGTAGAGGGAGAGCGCCATGCCGCGGAGAACAGTGGGGAGCACGGAAAAAATGAGCTCGTTGATGGTGTAGTGGTAGGACTCGTACTCGAAGTCCAGATCCAGAAGTTTGAAGACCTCGTCGCGGGAGATAGGACCGAAGACGTGGGACATGTTAGCCAGCAGGACGGCGAAGTCAGTCTCGGAATCCGGTCCATCCAAAGAGAGGCCCACGTTCGACTTGAATCCATGAGCACGAAGAAGCTTGGCCAGCTCCTCCCCATAAGCGAAGGCGTAGTCCATTTTCTCAGTGAATTCAGCTCGTTGGGAGGCTCGCACAGGTGTAGATGTCCATACATCGCTGTCCTGATGAAACTCGACAGCAGTTGGTGAACGTGACACCGGCGTAGGGCGGGTGATCAACGTCGACATGGGCACCACCGGCTCGCCAGAAGAATCCCCAGACGGACTGGAGGCACTGGGGGTAGGGGAAGCCCCGCCCGTGGGTCGGGCAGCGCGAAGGCGGCTGGCAAGCGAAATGCGCTCCGCTGACATTGCTGGAAGTACGTAACGTGAAATGCTGAAAAAGTCGGCGTGGAAAAGGTGGGTGTGGTCGAGGACAAGGTGCTCGAAAAATTTCCCGGTACCAAGGGGGACGCGGGGTGAAGATGTCGGCAAAGAGGACGAAGGTGCTCAGCCGGATTTGGTGATAAGTGTGAAAGTCACCGCACAAGGTACGGGATCAGAGATTTTGAAAGCTCAAGCAACCTCGCCAGTGGTGAGGCCCAACACCTAACAGAGACAGTGAAATGAACGGTGGGTATAACGGACGACGGTGGGTTATACGCGTGTTTTTACAGTCTCCACAAACTCTGTGAAGCTGGGACGAGGTGCTCGGGTGATTCGCAGTCTAAGATACATGAAAATAAAATACAGGGGTTTTATTTTCCCCACCACTGATGACAGGCGGAGCTGACTTGGCACCTGAGGTCGAGGGGTGACAGAAAGACCAGGGCTCCCTCCCCCAGGGGGGGGAAGTCTGTGTCTCCGTGATTACGTGCGGGTTACGTGCGGGTTACGTGCAATTACGTGCGGGTTACGTGCGGGTTACGTGCGTGATCAAAGTAGCCGAGAAAACGGATGCCACACCAAAGATGGTGGACCGATAACCTGACAGAAAAGGCTAATATATGATATATATATTAGGCTGGCGGAAGCACTTACAGGGTGTGACACCGTGATACACTGCAGACTAAGATGAGATAATAAAATAACTTTGGGGTTTTATTATCGCGGAACGAACTGGCGGAAGCAAGCTGCCGTGGCACCTCGGGTCAAGGGGTGATCAGAGAGAGTGTGACTGCCCCCCACCTTATGGGGGGGGCTGAAAGTCTCATCTCACATCACAGTTTTGTTATCACCGGTTTCCCCATCACTGCCTTCTGAGTTCCTGTTGCAGTGAAATAGTTATATATATATTCACACAAATATATACCTATTTTCACCTGTTCTATCAGCAGTATAAGGTTGCGAACTCCCAGAGAGTTCGGCTCCGGTGTTTGATCATATTTCGGATTCAGGGTATTATTCCCGCCCTCCGCCCTTCTGCTGAGATCCATGATATATATTTTGGCAATAATAAGTTTCATCTCTTGTTGATTCGCTGACGGTTCCGCCTTGACCGTCTTTGTTGTGGCACTAATAACTTTAGATTATTAGTGCCTTCCTATACCCTATTTCCGTGACATGCTCTTGCTTTACAGATGTGATTATTGGTTAGCTAGGGTAGCTAGGGTAGCTAGGGGGGACCTGCAGGGCAGGTGTGTCACATAACCCTAAATATGTGTTAGCAGGTTCAAAAAGACACCTTCGAAGTCCTTCTTGTACCAACTTCAGTTCACGTCTTCACGGTCATCTCCGAATGTTCATGTAGTATTGTAGTATTGGTTGCATCATCCTTCCTGCCATGCCACCACATATTGGAATTAAGCGAAGCTGATAGCCAGTTTGTCACATGTGAGGTGTTCGAGCTATTTCAACGTAGCCGCACGTGAAACTTCCTACCCTCTTTTAACTTGCTCTATTCACTATATGTTAACGAAGCCTTTGATTCAAAAGTGCGTTTCTGTATCCAAATGACAAGTGAGTGGAAAGACGTGGATCTCGCTCTGAAAGGTTTCGAAAGTCTCGAAAAATATCTGCCAACAATATGCAAGGACAAACTTAAGGCTCGTTCAGGAGAAGTGCATAATTTGCTTAGTGAGGTACCCTTTCTGTACAGCACTTGTGCTCTGTAGCTTTAGAGGATGCGGGCTGGAACTGTCCACCACATTCACGACGTTCTTTCTGTCACCTCAGGGAAGACACAAAGAAACAGTTTTCTCAGACACCAAAAACGAAACCTTGCGCACCCATCCTCGCGTTTCTGACCGCAACGAAAACTCCGCGCTGCACTTTGATGACCAACGTGCTTGGTGGAAGGTGAATTGCTCGCTCGGCATCTTCCCACACATTTGTATCGTATAGACACATGCAATCGTGCTCCCGACCGTTTCCTTTTTATCAATAGGCTAAGCTTCATTCGGAAAACGATGTTCATGCCCGTGTGAAACGAGGTCGAGTGATGGTATCGATTGTGCAAGCCTGGATATGGACTTGGACTTCAGACAAAGCTTTCTTGATGTTGTTGTGCTGTGACGTTGTCTCCTACGGATATTGTGAGAGCTGCCCCTGAGCAGGAATCTTCAGTTGAGCAACCTCAAGGCGAACAAGCTGCAATCGACACGTCAGACGTCTGGGAAAAAATTGGCCTCCTTCGGTCTGTTTTCGCAGCTGGAGAAAGTACGTCGCGAACTGCTCTGCTGAAGCACTTCCTACTTGGCCGAGAAAACAAGCGCGTTTCACGAGGACCTCCAGGAGACGGCAATTTTTGCCTCCTGTGACCACACGCGCCTGTGTTTGTTTACTTCCCTATTAGATTTCCACTTGCCATTCTACGGTTGCAGTCGCTGCCAAGGTTGAATCCAGGATACGTTCTAGAGAGTTTTTCGTGGTGCGAATTCACTCAAGCTTGCCGTCTGTGCAATTTGTTCAATCCTCGCTCCCAAAACCTGACATCACAGCCATCCTTGGACATCCTCCTTTGGTTGTAGTCCCTCACCATTCATCTGAGACTGTGCCTGAGTCTTCTGAGTTGGTCATGTTGGGTCACTGCTCAGAGGCGAGTATCGCTGAGCAGCTAAAGCCCCATAACGCTCGCAGCTATGCGGCTGCTCGGAGTTTGATGCCTTCGGAATGGCAGCTAGTGTTCAATCTTACTGCATTGCTATATGAGAAGCAACCAGGAATTTCGGTGAGATACCGTCTATACCAAGAGCTGCATACGACACGTGCCTCAGACAAAAGACCAAGTCTGAAGCTCGTGCACATATCTGCATTTCAATGGCGTGGACACCCAATTTGGCTGATTGCCAGCATAAGACCTGACAAGTGTGTCTTCAGTTTGCTTTACAAAGTGCATAAGGGAGCTTCGGCGTCAGGGCGCTCTCCTGCGGCCGGTTCTTCTACCCATCTTATTCTGTTCAACACAGTTCGCCCTGTATGCTTGCGAACCCGAGCATCGAATCTCCAGCATGAATCTGGCAGCAAAGTCGTGTTCGGTTCGAAACACAAACCCATCCCCGCGCCACGTGGCTCAAGCCGTGCGCCAGTGGGGTTCAGCTTGCGCTGATGGTTCTTTTCCGGGCGACTGCAGACCAGCCCTCGACATGTCTATGAAGCCCTGCTGCCCTGGCCACCTGCCCCTCAGCTGCCCACTCCGCAGGTTCTTACCCACTTCACCCGAGTAGGTCCTTGAGATGGACCCCGACTTGTGCTTGCTGGTCTTCTCCGGTGATAGCTGGTCTGTGTTATGTCAGGTTATCCGTATAGCTCATCGTTCATGTTTGGGGGTTTCTCTTTCACTCTCTCTCCTTGGATTAGGATCCCTTTTTCGAGCTGCCAAGATCTCGGCAGCGTGTGAACATGGTACCCAAGGATTAGCCAAACGAAGCGTCTCCTCGGAGCCGAGTTGGAAGAACAACTAACTGCTGTGACTCTGAGTTGAAAGTCCCGCGAGTGCGTCAGATGCCACTCCTCATACGAAATTCCCAAGCATGTCCTCAAGCGTTCTTAATCGCTACGCACGCGCTGATCGCCAGCGCGCAGTTCTCCTGAAATCTGAGGTGACGTGTCCCAAATCAGCACATTAGTAAGTATGTTTTTGGTTGGAGCCAGTTGCGCAAGGGGAAGTCAGAGAGTCGGGCGCTCCCTTCAAAAGTGGAGGTGTGAGGGTACCTTTGAAGGCAGAATTACTTTCTGAGACGAATTGTGAACCGGTGGAACTCAGCTGGCAGTCCTCACTAGGGGGTCTCCCGGGGCTTCCCAACTGGCACTGCTCACGAGGTGGTGATTGCAGTCGAGGGCACCCAGCTGGTACGTCATGAGAGACATTTCATCACCTTTTTTCTTGTGTGGTGGACCTGGCATCCTTGCTGCTCTCGGCACGCTTAAGCCTCTCAGCTAGAAAGTCCCTCATGACGCTTGCAGTGATTGGCTGCTCGCTGTGCCGGGCTTGCCAGGCGATGCGCGAAGTGTTGGCCGCGGTACACACGCAGTCACTGGCGCTGTTTATTGTGTGCCATGCTCTGTCGGCATATCTCATAGGTGCGCACGGAGGGTTCTCACTGGCGCCTGGCGCGTCCTATAGGTGCACACGGAGGGTTCTCACTGGCGCCTGGCGCGTCCTATAGGTGCGCACGGAGGGCTTTCACTGGCGCCTGGCGCGTCCTATAGGTGCGCACGGAGGGTTCTCACTGGCGCCTGGCGCGTCCTAT
>LGRX02030131.1:0-16938 GCA_001247695.2 Cymbomonas tetramitiformis
GCATCGGGCCTCCTTGCAGAGGTTGATGCGCGTGCCTGGGAGCAGCACACCGCGAACGCATGCCCCGCCGCCAAGCGCGGAGCGCGGCACCCACACTCGGGGTGCTGATGAGGCCGGCGAGCCCCAAGCTCCGGGCGAGCGCACCCGTCTCGACGGGACGCATCGCCACGCGCGTGCAAGGAGGCCCACCCTTGCATGCGTGTCGCCACGGGGTGAGTACACCGAGGTGCTCACCCGCGCCCTCCCCTTAGGGCCACCGAGAGTGAAGCGTCCGGGAGCGGACCGCTTTTCTTTTGGGGGGGAGAGAGCGCGCCACGAGTGGCAGATGGCAGCCACCGCGAGCGCGCGAGGCGCACCGCCATGAGGCAGCAGCTCTCACTGTGCTGTCTCGGGCTGCGTGACGCGCCGCTGCCCCGCCAGGCACACCAGACGCATGGTGCTTGGGAGTAGCGCGCAGCGTGTGCACCGCGTCCAGGCGCATCGGGCCTCCTTGCAGAGGTTGATGCGCGTGCCTGGGAGCAGCACACCGCGCACGCATGCCCCGCCGCCGAGCGCGGAGCGCTGCACCCACACTCGGGGTGCTGATGAGGCCGGCGAGCCCCAAGCTCCGGGCGAGTGCACCCGTCTCGGCATGCCCCGCCGCCGAGCGCGGAGCGCGGCACCCACACTCGGGGTGCTGATGAGGCTGGCGAGCCCCAAGCTCCGGGCGAGTGCACCCGTCTCGACGGGACGCATCGCCACGCGCATGCAAGGAGGCCCACCCTTGCATGCGTGTCGCCACGAGGTGAGCACACCGAGGTGCTCACCCGCGCCCTCCCCTTAGGGCCACCGAGAGTGAAGCGTCCGGGAGCGGACCGCTTTTCTTTTGGGGGGGAGAGAGCGCGCCGCGAGTGGCAGATGGCAGCCACTGCGAGCGCGCCAGGCGCACCGCCATGAGGCAGCAGCTCTCGCTGTGCTGTCTCGGGCTGCGTGACGCGCCGCCGCCCCGCCAGGCACACCAGACGCACGGTGCCTGGGAGTAGCGCGCAGCGTGTGCACCGCGTCCAGGCGCATCGGGCCTCCTTGCAGAGGTTGATGCGCGTGCCTGGGAGCAGCACACCGCGCACGCATGCACCGCCGCCGAGCGCGGCGCGCGGCACCCACACTCGGGGTGCTGATGAGGCCGGCGAGCCCCAAGCTCCGGGCGAGTGTACCCGTCTCGACGGGACGCATCGCCACGCGCCTGCAAGGAGGCCCACCCTTGCATGCGTGTCGCCACGAGGTGAGCACACCGAGGTGCTCACCCGCGCCTCCCCTTAGGGCCACCGAGAGAGTAGCGTCCGGGAGCGGACCGCTTTTCTTTTGGGGGGGAGAGAGCGCGCCGCGAGTGGCAGATGGCAGCCACCGCGAGCGCCTGTGTGCACAGGTGAGAACCTGTATAATCCATCCACCAGAGCAGTGGCTCTAGCCTTGGCCATGCCAGGCGACAGGTGAGAACCTGTATAATCCATCCACCAGAGCAGTGGCTCCAGCCTCGGCATAGCCAGGCGACAGGTGAGAACCTGTATAATCCATCCACCCGAGCAGTGGCTCTAGCCTCGGCATAGCCAGGCGACAGGTGAGAACCCGTATAATCCATCCACCAGAGCAGTGGCTCTAGCCTCGGCATAGCCAGGCGACAGGTGAGAACCTGTATAATCCATCCAACAGAGCGGTGGCTCTAGCCTCGGCATAGCCAGGCGGCAGTTGGAGATCTGGATAAAAGCTCTGCGCGCATCCCGAGGAGGCGGTAGGGGTTTAAAACCTTTCCTCCGGGCCGGCATCCCGAGAACTGTCGGGTAATTGGCAAACCTATTGTCATCACCTGTATGTGTACCGTGTTGGAAGGTTTGAAACCTTGAGCGTGGTAATGGATGTGAGATCTCGAGCCTTGGGGGAGCCTGGTAGTGCAGATGGCAGACCGGTGAGAGGCCGACCCTTGTGCTTAAGAGGTTGATCTCCTTGCGGTGTGTCTTGGGAAGTGTAATGTCATCCCAGACAACAGGCGGCTGAGACCTGTATAATCATCCTGAGCAACAGTAGAAGATCCGTATAAAAACTTTACTGGTCCGACGTGGTCAGCGTGGACGTGACCTTCCCTAAGGGGGGGGGAGTTGTGCTAGGAGGCAAGCACAAGAGCAAGAAAAACGGCTAAGTACAAAACGCAAGAGTACTCAGTACGGAGTACAGTAGGACCGATCAGAATGATGTTGATGTGAGGTGCCTAGCTTGTTGTACGGAGTACTCAGTACAGTTGAGTTATGGAGAGAGTTCCTGAATGCATAAGAACTCTAAGTGTAACCAGTTTCGGAGATGAGAACTGAACTGAGAATTGTAAGCCGTAACTGCTGTAAAAAGCATAGCTATAAAGATTTACGAAACCGAAGTCTTGTAGTAATAACTTGAAGGATTTACGAAACCGAAGTCCGATAGTTGACCATACGTAAGCATACCTCGTGCGGTCGTTTAATAAGTGTAGAATAGTATAAGCCCGAAAGTGTAAAGAAGAGAAGAAACTGGAGTGGTAGCCTCCTACAGATTTAAATGAAATGTGTACACCCAATCTAGATTAAAATGAAGTGCCTACACCCAATCTGGATTAAATGAAATGTCTACACCCAATCTAGATTAAAAAATGAAGTGCCTACACCCAATCTAGATTAAAATGAAGTGCCTACACCCAATCTAGATTAAAATGAAGTGCCTACACCCCCAATCTTGATTATAATGAAATGTCTACACCCAATCTAGACTTATCCCATAAAAAATATATTAAAACATATTAAAAAAATTGCCCTCCAGTGCCGCACCCACATCTCAAACCCAAAACCCCTCACCGCACCCCACACTCAAACACATCAGATTTGCACCACCACTTCAGCACCCTGCAGTACCACCACGCCCCGCCAGCCCCTACATTACCGCCTCTTGTTCATCATCGCGACAAGTGCCCTTATCTGTGTTCCTCCTGACCTGACATTTACTAGCACTGACTGACCGTCACCACTTTCCTGTACGGAGGCGGTGTGCTGAGATCCGGGTATCTAGGACCCCAGGCAGCCCTGAAAGGCAGGCCCCTGACCCCCTAACTCGAATCCGTCCAGAGCTAGTGACGGTGACAGCTGTGTCACTGGTCAATAGTTTCCGACACGTGCCGTTCCGACCGAGCGAGGTTTTAGGTTTCTTTCACTCAGTAATTATTCACTTCTTGATATCTATATTAGTTTTCGTTTCTATTCATTGTATTCTGTGTTCTACGTATATATCGGAGATATACCCGTAGTATATCGGTATCAACTCGGTCGGGGCTGAATACCGTAGCTGATCAACTAGTCATAACGGTTTTACGCATTTTTAACTAGTCAGCAGCCAATCGAATAAAAGTTACTACCAGCGAGAGTTGGTTTAAGAGCCAGTTTTTCATAACTGGTCATGAAGGGGGTGACTTTGTGTCACTGACAGTCACCTCCCTTTTTGTGTCACCCCTCACGGTGAATGTCACTTGTAGTCTGTCACGTGCCATCCGACCGACCGTCCGAAACATAAAACCCTAAGTAATTTTGTTATCAAACTGTCTTAGCCGTTTTTCCCGTTCCCGACGGTTTCATGAAGCTGTGAATATATGTCTTAACTATATGTATATATAAATATATATATATCACACTCTTCGTGAGGTTATCGGCCTGTTCCACGTATTTTTGGGAACGGTGCTTAGCTATTTCCCGTATCTATTCGCACCTACGTATCTACACATCTTCGTATCTTCGGGCGCGCCGTATCTTCAACGCATCTATATTTCAACGGCTGCTTCAACGAATCTCTTCACGTATCTATTCGCGGCCGCGTATCTCCTGGATCTCTTCCGCGCATCTTCATCTACGTTTCCCCTTTGATTTCTCTTTCGTGTCCACTTCTTTATCAACGCATATACTTTGTCAACACGATTTTACTTTACGCTCTGGCTGGCAGCACTTATCCTGCAGCAAAATTGGCTTATCTCACGAAGTTTTTGACCTGGCCGGCGTTTTCCCCGCGAAATTTGACCCATCATTGGCTTCTTCATCGCTGGAAGTAGTTAATTTTACAGAAATTAAAGTTATCACCACAAACCCAAACTTCTTCCCCTTCAGATTTTACAGTTTCAGTGGTCATGTCTTCTTTGCGTCAGCGTGCCCGCATGGTAGCGTTGTAGTCTACGCTGAACTTGCTTCGACAACGACATTTTACCTCTGGCAACACTCTGGTGGTGTCTGGTGGTGCTTGCGCACAAGACATCAACCTCGACACCAGCATTTCCGTCGTCGACGACAAGCTCTCTGACTTCCACGACTTCGTCTCTCCGCTTCTCTCGCCTTCGCCTTACACGCCCCCTAGTCACCATCTGGTGGTGGCTGGTGGTGCTATCGCACTCACTTCGCCCCTCACCATCGTCCCTTTTGGGTTTCTTCCCATGCACTCAATCACGTCCCCTCTCCGCATTTTTCACTTTCCACCTCCCTACCCCCTCTCCATCGACGCATTCCCTATGGTGGTGCCTGGCCGCTTTTGGCTCTGGCACTGTACAGGGATTGGTTGACCATCACCTTGGTGGCACTCGACACCCTCCACCATCGAGGGCACCACCGCCGCCGAAATTCATCCCCGCCAAGAATTAGAACAGACATCGGCAGTTTTGTGTCGTGACCTAGCAAGCCTAGACATGCAATTGTTGCTTAGCCATCGCCCACGCGGGGATCCGCCACTAGATGGACTGAAAAAGGTCCCATTGGACCGAGTAACATTTGTGTACTAGCTAGGACCTAGGGTAAATTGTTGCATCCTGCTTGTGACCTCACACCTTCGGGGTGAGGTGGTGTCATGAAGGGGGTGACTTTGTGTCACTGACAGTCACCTCCCTTTTTGTGTCACTCCTCACGGTGAATGTCACTCGTAGTCTGTCACGTGCCATCCGACCGACCGTCCGACACATAAAACCCTAAGTAATTTTGTTATCAAACTGTCTTAGCCGTTTTGCCCGTTCCCGACTGTTTCCTGAAGCTGTGAATATATATCTTAACTATATATATATCACTCTCTTCGTGAACTGGAGCTTTTTGGGGGGTCAATTTGTCTTGTGATATTTTCGGCCAATCAAAGTGTGACACGTCCTTAATACGGTGTGACACATCCTTAACACCTTAAGGGCGAATTGCCATACTGCTCATACTGATCCTGTTTTCCAAGATCTTGTTTTTCATGTTTTGGGCGATAATTAAAGTTCTAGACATTCATTTGCCACGATTCTTCGCATAGATTGTATTATGGATCTAGGTTGATGATATGGCACCTCGTTATCACGCACATTGTATGTGTACACATGAATATATGTGACCCACCCTCACCATAGTTACTTAAGGAAATCATGTTGAACGGCTGCTGGGGTCGTTTTCGGACATGCGCCATGAACATGGCACCACTATCGGCTTGATGTTACGAGTGGCCAATGACGTATCATGATGCATATGATTGCAATAAACTAGCATATCCTTAATCTGAAGCAAGGGACGGTATCGAGATCTTGATATTTTGATATGTCGAGATATCGGGAAATATCATATCAGTCGAGAACATTTTTTAAGTTATCAAAAATATCAATATCTGTCGATAACATACGCGCACGTATCAATATCGGTCGATAACATTCGTGCAGTTATCACTATCAATCGAAAAGAAATTTCGATTTTCGGTCTCGACTATGTCGAAATCGCGATTTTGGTCTGATGTCGAAATCCACACTGACATACACACGAAATCGAAGAGTTCGAGATTTCAATCTCGAGAATTTCAAATTTGAATTCCGTTCCTCGTAGAGATCACACATCACACATTTTCGTCGTATACTTCTATCAAGCCTTGTAAGAAGTCTGAAGATCCCTTAGAGCGGTGGGTTGAGAGAAAGCACAAGCTGCCCAACCTTTTTTACAATGGTTAGACAATTTCTTGCTCCACCTGCGAGCACTGCCGGTGCTGAGCGAGCGTTTACAGCGTGTGGTCAGATGCACTCTTACCTGAAGAAAAGGGCAACGGAGGGCACACTAGAACACTCCCTGATGGCTAGTATTGACACAAAATAATTATTTTGCATAGCCTGCCTGTAACTTGCCGATGGCTTGCCTCTTGCCGTGCTTGAATATCATGATATATCAAACTATCGATATCCGCACATTAGTCAAGACTTATAGTTATCGAAATATCGGATATATCATGATAATGAAATATTTAGATATCTGTCGATAGCATTTTTTAAGGTATCAAAAATATCAATATCAGTCGAGAACATAATTACACTTATCAATATCTGTCGAGGGGAGCTCGGAGGTTATCAATATCTCTCGATAAGAAAATTAGGGTTATCAATTCCTATCGATAGAAAAAAAAATCCCCGATACCGTCCCTTGATCTGAAGCTTTTAGAGCACTTTCCATAGAGCATGCTTTTGTCACCTGCCAGCAGAGCACCCCTGCACTTTCCAGTAAGTGTTTTGCTCGATATATTGAGTTTGGTGGCCTTTGCTCTGCTGGGGGACCTTGCTGAACACATGGCACCTGACAGGGTCGGTAAATGACCATCTAGGAATCGTCTTTTTGTGACAAAAACGATTGTTTGTTCGCGCGAAAAACGGAACCGGCAGTGGAGCTGGTCACCGCACGCGGAGCGGTCCTACGTGGCAATGTGAGGCGGCGGACATGCAATTTTATCATTTTCAAGTGTTTCGAAAACATTTTTTGGTCTGCGCCTGCACCCACGAGTTGTCAACAGCCTGTTAAAGCGCATACCAAAAGAGTGTGTCGCACAAACGGGGGCTATATCCCCAGTTTTCAGTTTAAGGCGGTTAGGCATTGCTAAGATTTGGTAACATAGAGTGGTGAATTGCTTTGATGAAATCGTAGGTTGTCCCTTTTCAAAAAACTTTGGTGTTGTCGATTTTCGAGTTCGGGTTTCAGTGAAGAGTGCTTTATCTCTTTTCCTGGCGACACACGGGAAACCCTGCCAGCATTGAATTTGCACCTGCTAGGGTAAATGTGCTGCGGTGTACTCTAAGCTGCATCGCAGGTTGCCAGACTTCACCAAAAGCTTTTTCGACCCGATAGAAAGACTTCTTCAACCTTGTGCTATGGGAGCAGCGCGTCCAGAGTGTAATTCTCTGGCGGAACCTGTGTGTTCTCGGATTTAATCACCCCTGCTCCCCCCTCTAACTCGTGTGTGCTTTCGTGTCTGCAGACGAGCCTGGCGAGTTCGAAAAAAACTCCTAACAGCATACTTCAAAGGACTATTGTTTTCCGCGGGCTGGTCTCAAGTTTGTGAGCAGCTGCACTTTCATAGCATGATAACTGCCACCATGCGCTTTTCGTAGGCTAGAAAAGATAAGCCCCAGCTCAGCGAAATTCGTTCTGAAGCTGCATCAAGCTCGCTGCAGCTTGCGAGTCTTTTGCGTTTGGCTTCCTTAAGGCGAAGGCTTCCTTGTGTGTGCATATTATTGTACATTTTCCCTTCTGACATCATACGATATTTTTGGGGCTGCCGTCTGAGTGTTGGGGCCAACCCCACTCAGCTTGGGTTTAATTCCCAACAGTTCCGAGGGGGGGGGACGGGGACACAAGTGCTGCAGGTGAAGAACGAAAAGCCCCCCTCTTGTGGAAGGAGTTGCGGCCGGCTGCAACTCCTTGATACAAGGGAATACGGCAACCCGTTTGCTGCACTTTTGATAGGGAAACTAGGTGTAACCCTGACTGCGTGTTGTAGGAATCAACACGCAGTCAGGCACCGATGAGCTCGGGAAGGTGAGCCAAACCAGAGTGATATTTTTTGGGACTGTAGTCTGAGTAATGGGGCTCACCCCGCTAGAGGGATTCACGTGCGATCACACCGATGTGGCCACTTTCACATAAGCAGTGTTGAGTTGGTGGAGGAATCGTGCAAAGGAGCTTCCACAGTGGGCAAAGGCAGCACGAATTGTTTTCTCTCTTTCACCCAACTCTTGTGCCTGTGAGCGAGTATTCTCTTTGCCGAAGAATATGTTTGGGGAGGATCAGTCAAGCTGCTTAGCTGACTACCTCCAGGGCTCCTTGATGTTAAGATATAATAAGCGCTTATAAGTTATAATAAAGTCTTTTGCAATTGTAACTTGCCAACTTGAACCTTCGCCTTGGGAAATAATACCCCTTGGGAAGCGGATTATATTCTGTGGGAAAACTCAATACCGTCTTACCCTTGGGGGATAAGCAGATAATACCCCTTGGGAAGCGGAATATGCACCGACGTCTAGTATGTAGTAGCGAGGTTATGTGTTTGTTCATAGGATACCAATAAACATATTGTGATCATCCGCTAGAGTGCATGTTACTCATCACTTTAGTTATGGCTTATAGGTGGGTAATCAGCCCTCATTCTCACACGTTAGATAGCAATTATTTTTAAAGTCGAGAAATATTTGAGAAATATTGGTGAATTTCAGGGCCCGAGAATTTCCCGCGAGAAATATATGAGAAATATGGGTGGAAAATCGAGAAATAAGAGAAAGAAATTTGGGTGATTTTAAAAGAAATGTACGCATGGGCCAAGAGGCAGGGGGTTGAAGGAGTTAGCTGACACCTCTGGTGCGGGCTCAAAGAAGCCCAACTTCACAGACATGTTGTCCATGCAAGATTGCTCGAAGGGGGGCTCGCTGTCAACGAACTGCCTCGGGTAAATCATCTCGTCCTCTTCGGTCTCGATCGCCACCTCCGGCTCATGCTCCACGACGGCATCGTCGATCACAGAGGGCGTGGCCGAGCCGAAGTGGACCATCGGAAAGTGCTGGGAGTCGGACTCAACACCACCAGCCACCTGCTTGAGCTCACGGAGAGCGGTGCGCGCCTCATGCACGCGGGTAGCAAGGAGGGAGGGTTGGGAGGGCGTCAATCCCGCGTACTGTGCACGGAGCCCCACGTCAATGGTCTCGGAGAACGTGAATGGCTCCTCGTCCCGCCGAACCAAGGGATGTTCATGTTGTGCACAGAGTCGAGCAAAGGCCGTGTCGTCCTCAGTGTCGAACGCGGTCTGGAAGGCGGACACGAGACCGTCGGCGTCGTCGGCTTGCTCAATCACGCATGCGTCGCATGCTGGATAATTTATGTCACCCCGACTGTCATATTTGTCAGGTGTCATGTCCGGTGTGTCATTCTCGGTGAACCTGCTTGTGTCCTGACTAGGGTATTTATTCCCTTGTATTATCTATTATCCAGTTCGTTCTATCTCGCCGGGAGCGTTCTCCCCGTGGCTGCTGAGTACTGTGCTGTTTCCAACAGGTTTCATGGAGAGACAGACTTTCGCCCCCCCCATAAACTGGGGGTGACTGTCTCTTCCTGTGTCACCCCTCGCCCTGTGGTGTCACTTGCATCTTGCCAGCCGACCGATAATAAAACACCCAAGTTATTTTATTATCTCATCTTTTTGACTGCGAAACCCGTGTGCGTCACTGCACAGCTTTCTTTGCCTGTGTGCATATATATATTCACTATATATATATATTTCACACTTCCTTTCAAGGTTATGGTCCCACTTTACGCTTGCGTATTGTGATTTTTAGCGTAAAATTTATTTCGTATTCGCTCTATCTTTATTTTGAGCTCAGCCATCTTTGTCGCGGCCTACGGAATCTGATTTTCGCTTTCGCTTGGACGGTCCGGCAGTTACGGGTAATTACGGCAGAGTTGATGGTTTTGGCATTTATTTCGCGCGTTCGCTTTCTTCTACGGATTTCCCGCGATGGCTCTCGCGAATATTTTTCCAACATCGCACTCGATGTCGGCGGTGGGACAATTCGCGGAGTCATGCCAAAACCCCGGAGGGCAACGGACACACTCCGGCACAAATGCCTTGGAGACGACGTGGAAGGAGACGGAGTGCGCGCCAAATTGCTTCTTGTCGTCGCGGCGCCGGTGGTCTTGCGACCAATTCCCGCCCTTGGTGAGGGGCGAAGCGGCGAAGCGGTGCTTCCATTGGCGTTGCCGCCCATGATACTTCCCATCTTCCCGACGGTTCTGGCGGTCACGCCAGGAGGAGGGTGGAAAATGCACACCTGGCTTGCCCGTAGGCTTGCCCGTAGCCGGAGCCGGCCACCTCGTCGTCGGCTCGTCGTTCGCATTCTCGTCGGAGAGCGTAGCAAGCACTTTGTTGGCGGCGTCGATGTGAAATTGGAAGTCCTTAATCAAGGCCTTCACGTCAACGTCGGACGGTAGACCAGAGTACAACACATTGGACTTGTCCACGAAGGGCACGTGCTTGCGCTTGCCGGCGCTGGCATCCCAAATCTCGAGGATGTGGGCGTAGATGTCTTCGAGCTCGACCTTGGCCAACTCAACGTCGAGACGAAGCGGCGTGATGACCTTGTCGTAGAAGTCCGTGTCGAGGGAGGCCAGGAGCTGCTTATTCTTCACCATCATGTCGTCCGGAGGTCCAGAAGCTCCGTTGCCAATAGCCGTAAGGCAGGCGTCGAAGTCCTGGATAAGCGGGTCGGGGCCCTTTTCGTCCTCGAAGAAAATAGAGCAAAGCTCCTCGTAATGCCCAAGAGGGCGAACAACGCGAGGGATCAATCTCTTGGTCACCTCGAGAAGAGCACGCTTGCCATCCTGAGGCGAAGCCCGTCCCGAGGCTTCAACCCAACGTCGTGCCGGCGAATTCGGAGAAGTCAACGAAGTCAAGGTCGAAAAGAGGATCGCATTGAAGATGGAGTTGACCTCCTTCGTCGCGTCTGCCAAATAAAAAAGAGCGGCACTGGCGGGATCCTTCTGCTCGAACGCGCGCTGCAAAGACTTCACAATGGACGTCCAGAGCGTGTTGCGGTTCGTCTCATTTCCGCGAAAGGTCTCGTCCTTGGAGCCCAAGGCGTCGCGAGAGATCCTCTTGATGATGTCGACGTCCCAAGTAGAATTCTGGACAGCCGCAGCGCGAGTCCGGTCTGGAGCCGTGAGGGCAACTCGCCAACTCCCGGAGAATTTGGCGTCGGTCTATAACGAGACCCGACGTCGCGTGAAAAAATCGTGTCTAGTCTAATTCGGTTGTGAGCCCCCAAGGGAGGCGTGACGTGGGAATTCACAATCGATCATAATGAAAATCCAGTAGGCGGGAGCGTTGGGGTAGAGGGCCGATGTCGAAGAATACGGAAAAGCGATGGTCGAGAGCCGTAAGATGCAGTGTCGGAAAGGATAAATAAAGAAGCCGTGACTGTGAAATTGTAAGATCGAAACGTGGCGGCCAAGGAATCCCACGACAAAAAATGATCAAGTTCCAGTCGAGTGAAATCCAACGCGGACAACACAAAATAATCCCAGATAGGCGCACGCTGCAGCGAGTCCAAATTAATCCGCCCGCAAGCTAGCTCTCAACCGCAACCGCGAGAATCACGACATCAAATTGGGCCCCCAACGCCCCACCAAGCGGAGCGGCTTAGCCACTCATGAAATCAAAAGTAGTGGAAGGTGCCTGGCGCACCATAACTGGATGTTATGTGTCACAGTGCAGCGAGCGGAGCGAGAGGTGCTGTGTCACATAACTCTGGTTATGTGACAGACCGGACCGTGGGACCCAGGATCGTAGGTCCCCGGGACCTAGGAGGTCCCAGGTCTGAGCAGTATAAGGTTTGGAACTCTGTAGAGTTCTGCTCCGATAGTTGATCTGATTTCGGGAAGGGTATCATTTTTTGTTACAGAGTTACAGTGGAATTTTAAGTGTATATATATCCTTGAATTCTCAGTATGGATGATTTTTCAGACGCGCAGTTGGAAGATAAGATCGCCAGAGTTAAGGCGTCACCTGAGTTCGCAGCGTATTCGGCTAAACTTGATGAAATTGCTCCGTCTTACTCCGAAGCCGAAAGGAATCTTCAATCTCACTTAGCAGCTTTGGTCCAAGAGCAGCGCAACAGGTTGGCGAGCGGCACAGCGACCGCAATCCTGCAGACAGTAGGGGCGAAAGCGCCAGAGAAGAGAAAGCTTCAGCGCCCTACTGCCTGGACCTCAGGTGGTTTCGTTCACACCAAGCAAGGGGGATCGAAGTCCGAAGATCTGTCTTGCAAGCGACAGTTCGACAAACTGGACAAGGCCGATGATGTTTTCTTCGAGGTCAAGCAGCACCTGGAGGGGCTCGAGGCCCCTGAGTCGATCACCGAAGAGCGAATCGCGAAAGTCAAAAAAGCGCAAGCAGCAATTGAGGAAGGTATGCTCTGGGCCGAAGAACAGGCCCAAATTATCGACATAGCGTTTAAGTTCGGATGGCCCACGGCCCAAGAGTTCGAGGGAGAGCCAGTCGTGGCTACTGAGGAGCAAGAGAAAAAGTTGAAGAAAGCCAAGAAGGCTATAGCTGAGCGCACAGCGAAGCTAGAGAAAGAGAGGAACGCGAAGCGCACTCGCGGGAATGACAACCGGCCTTTCACAGGCGGACGCAATCGCGTCACTCAACCTGTTGTACAGGGTAGAGCCTGTTTTATTTGCGGGTCTCCTGAGCATATCTCCCCCCAATGCCCACAAAATGGTGGAAAGGGAAAAGGAGGTAAAGGACGTTGAACGAATGTTTAAACCGCTTCCTGCGGTATGGCGTCACTGGGTCTCCAGTGGTCGCGTAACTCCGGCTTATAGCCCGATGGACTCGCCGGCTTCTAGCCCGCTTGAGCACGTAATGTAATGAGAGTTTTTTTCGTAATGTTAATTCGTTGCTTACGGTTTTAGGGCTCGCTCCCTCGCTCGTGCCTCGACGTCGCGGGTAGTTCCGCTGTGAGGAATCTACTAGTAACCTGCCAGCACTTTCGTTTCGTAGAAGATGCACGCATAATGCTTGACGAATGCTTGAGGAATTCCCCCTTGTTTCCACTTAGCCTCGTGTTTCCGATCCTCGATCACGCAATGCTTTTGAGACGCGGCGCCCCACAACGGGAGTCTGTTAGTAACCTTCTGACACTTCGATTGTACTCTAATGCACGCATAATGTTTGCAAATTACTTGAGGATTCTCCCTCGTTGCCGCTTGCACTCGTGTTTCCGATCCTCGATCACATAATGCTTTTGAGACGCGGCGCCCCACGACGGGTTGTCGTCCAATTCCTCGATTTGTTTTTGGTTCGGCTTCAGTTTTCAGAGGTTAGGTGAGTTAGCTTAGTAGGTTCGGTGTGTTGCAGAATTCGTGGACTGCCCGTCGGAGTTCGACGAAGCTCCAGCTACGGCGGTCCCGGAGGTCCCGGAGGTCCCGAGGATCACGGGCAGGCTGAGGCAGCGGGTTGGCTTCTGGAGGTCCTTTGCCTCCGCCTTGGTGGTGACTTGGATCCTTTTCGGCGTCCCGCTCACTTGGATTGCGGGCCCCCCGCCTAGCCGGTTCTCGGCTAATGCTCCTTCGGCTTTGGCAGAGGCAGAGTTTGTCTCAGAGGCGGTGTTCGGCTTGGTTCAGTCTGGCGCGGCAGAGGAGTGGCTCACCCAGCCCACGGTGGTTTCACCGTTGGCAGTGGCTTACAGGGACATGGGCCCGGATAAGCCGCCTAAGAAGCGGCTTATCTGGAATGGCAGGTATGTTAACTCTTTCATAGTAGTCCAGAAGTTCAAGTATGAATCTCTGGCTATTGTGAGAGACTTGCTTCTCTGGCAGGGCTCTCTCTGGTCATTCGACCTGACTTCAGGCTATCACCACGTAGAGTTGCATCAGGACTTCCACACCTACGTGGCTTTTAGCTGGCAGGAGAAGTTCTATGTGTTTAAGGCTCTGCCTTTCGGTTTGGCGCCTGCCCCTTACTTCTTCACCAAGATCACCAATGAACTGGCTGCTCGGTGGAGGAGGCAAGGTGCAGGCTTGGTTCACTACCTGGATGATTTCCTTTTCATTCAGAGGCCGTCCGGTAGACCCCTTGCAGAGGAACAGGCGGCAGTCCTTCGGGACGTGGAGGACAGTGGTTTCCTGGTCAACCAAGAGAAGTCAATTTTGGATTTTCAGCAGCTGATTGAGTTCTTAGGAATTGGCATTGACTCTGTCAGAGGGGTGTTCTATGTACCCCAAAAGAAGTGGGACTCCTTTCAGGCTCGAGTAACAGATGCACTCGGCAGGCAGTGGACCTCCCCCAGAGAGCTCTCCAGACTGGCGGGGAAGATTCAGAGCTTCAGCTTGGCCCTGGGTAAGGTGTGCCAGATGTTCTCTCGGGAGATGTACTTTGAGGTTGAGAGGCACACCGCCTGGGACAAGGCCACCAGGCTTACAGAGGAAGTGGCAGGGGAGCTCCGGTTTTGGCTTTCAGTGCAGAGGCGGCAGTTTGAAGCCCCTATCTGGCCGGTCTTTTTGGCTTTCAGAAACAGAATGTGGACAGATGCAGGAGGCACAGGCTGGGGAGCAGTCCTGGAGGCAGTTTCAGGCAGGCCGGAGCAGGGCGCCAGAGGCCACCTGACACTAGCAGAGCGGGAAGAGTCCTCCACACACAGGGAGATGGTGGGCTACTTGCAAGCCCTTCGGTCCTTCTCGGGCTTTGTGGAGGGGTGTCACAACTATGAACACGCTTAGAAGGGGTCCCTCGGGCACCCCTGAAAGGCCTGTCACACCCCCCATATTCAGTCACGCTACCGCAGCCCATGTCAGACCCCACCGCAGTTGCCCCCATTGCGCCCGTCTCAGCCGACAGCAAACGCCCCAGCCATGACCCCCTTTTTCATTAATTGTCATTCCCCCCCTTAGTCACGGTCCTACCCCAGTTCATTGTCCGCTCGAGCGCCCGGAGCATATCACGTTCACCCTCCTGCTCAGATCGCCCTCCCAGTTTAAATCATGCACGACGCCTCGCCAAGCGCTACATCGACGTCGCCGCGACCAGCCCGTGCCGATCCGCGAGAACCGCAGAGCGTCGAGCACGACATCACGCGAAGTGACATCACGACACGACCACACATGACGTCTCGGCAATGCATGACAGGGCAAACGCAAGCGCGCGTTGACACCAAACGCCGCTGTCACTGGGAACCAATGGTCACAGGGCATCCGAAACGACAATGGCATTCACGGACTTTCACTATGCTCGCGTGAGTATTTAGCTAGCTCTGCTTTCGAAAAGTGAGATCCGAACCTTTCAAAACCATTCCGCGGTATAGTGATATTCGCCTCTTGTGGCCTAGTATTAAATGTGATATTTGCATACATATACTTTGAATCCACATGAGAGCTTTGTCACTAGCAGTTTGTAAGAGTCTGGTTCGGATCCCCAGAGTGCCGTCACGCCACTCTGACGTATGTGCGAAGTCGTGACGTTGTGCTTGCTTTATCTGTGAATTGCCCCCTGTGTTGCTCGTTTGCCTTTCTGCTTTTCATGCTTCCATCTGAGCCTGAATTTACAGTCTGCGAGTGCAAGTTAGGCCCGCGCCCGTTTTGCGAATCCACGAGCCGGCGCGGCAGAAGCGCGTTGCCGCCTGGCATGTTTTACGTGGCATAGCAGTAGAAACGCATGTCACCGTTCCGCAGCGCTGGAGATCCTCAGCTGTCCGAAAACATTCACGAATTCACAACACGCTCACGAATTCCCGCAGAGGGGCATTTTTCCCGTTGAGCGCCTAGCGGCGAGATAGCCCGAAGCTGCGTTTGTCATTAATTCACACCCGTGACGGCGGACCGTCACAGGCACTCTCAGCGGTATTCACGTGTGTGCACGATGCGCTCGGCCTTTTTGTGCCATATTTCGTACCAATTGCTTTGCGAATTCGAACCGCGCAGGGCTTGCTTGCCGAATATGCTCAAACCGGCGTGTGTGACCGGCGTTTGGGAATGCACAACCGTAGCCGCGCCAACTCGAGCCGTGACACCTGACTTTTGCTGTTTGACGAGGTTGTAGCCGCACCCATGTTTTTCCCACAGTTTGTAAGATGTTAACTTTTGTGAATTCGAACTGCGCAGGCTGTGGCAACGTTGAATTCCCCGAACGGGCCTGTGTGACAGGTTGTGGGAATTCACGGCTTACGGCGCGTCAGCGCGAGTCCAAACACCCGACTGCAACCTTTTGGCAGCATTGCAGCCGAATGTCGTTCCTTCAGTTTTCATTGTGTTTGTATTTGTGAATCCGACCCTTGTGGGCGTTGGCAACGGTGAAATCCCCGACGGGCCTGTATGACAGGTTGTGGGAATTCATGGTTGGCGACGCGCCAGCTCGGGTCTGGACACCTGACCCATGCCTTTTTGCCATGCGTGTGCTCGAAGCACGCCTTTGCCCGTAGTTTCTTTCATAATTGTCGACGGGAACTTGTGCTTGGTTGCTCGAAGGGCACCAACTTGGCCTCGTGGCAGGTTGGGGGCATTCACCACAGGAGCCGCTCGTGCTGCGACCTGGGCGCACGGCACGAGCGCCGCAGTGAATGCCCAATTGCAAAGTGTTGTTTGTTCTGCTGGAACGGTATCACCTAACAGGGTGCCGAACCTCTTCGTTGGTTTTGAAATTTATTCCTCGGATCTCCTTTGTTTTCACTTGTGTGTGAACTCCTATGTGATGGCACCAGGCTCGCGCGCGTAGTGACACGGCAGCCATAGGCTCAGTGCACTTCAGGCCAGCTTGTGCACGCCTGACATGGTCTTTCAAACTTTGTGGCAGATTGGGTCAGCAACTTTTGTTGAGGGTGCTTCTGTTGTGACTCATCAGCACGGGTGCAGTGCTTCGCAGCCACGGCGCCTGAGACGCCAGCTTTGCGCGGCTCTGCGACCTTTCAAGTGCCATGCCAACTGCGACACCTGCTTTCAGCCCTTCCAGCCATACAGAGTCTCTCTCTGAATGGCTCGGTGTGCAGGTCTGAATGAAGGTCTGTGTAGGTCTGTGTGTGTGCAGGTCTGCGTGTGCGTGTGCAGGTCTGTGTGTGTTGTCTGTGTCTGTGTGTGTGGGTGTGTGTGTGTGTGCTGTGTG
>LGRX02030133.1:0-29066 GCA_001247695.2 Cymbomonas tetramitiformis
GCCCTGCTCCGTCAGCGCAACCATGCTCGGGCCACACCCCCTCCAATGCCCCCACCTACCACGGTCTACATCAACAACCTTTTGCACTAGAATTAGGGGTGTGCCGAGCCTCCATGTGGCAAGGCGCGGTAGTCCCACATCCCACCCGATGTCCTTCGTCATCCCCACCATGCATCTTGCCTTGGCCATCGAGCTACACGCCGCTACAGCACGCCAACTGCACCCTACCTGTCGTCCCACCAATTCTGGGGGGTGGACCGTCATAGAGATATCCTGCCCTAGCCCCCCTTCGAAATCGGCGGATCCATGGGGCTCCAAGCCACCCCAGCGGTCGAGTGACCCTTCAGGGCATGTGTTACATTGTTTTCGATGCACATGGCACCACGAGACCGAGTTTGGATTCATTGGCCATATCCTGCCCTAGCCCCCCTTCGAAATCGGCGGATCCATGGGGCTCCAAGCCACCCCAGCGGTCGAGTGACCCTTCAGGGCATGTGTTACATTGTTTTCGATGCACATGGCACCACGAGACCGAGTTTGGATTCATTGGCCATATCTCTATGACGGTCCGGTTTTTTTCAGCCTTGCGACCCACGTACGCGTAAGACCCGAACCCTGAGAGCCGGCCTGCATTTCGAACCTCCCCACCCTGCCCCCCCGCCAACCACCCCAAAAGTATTATTTCGCCACTCTTCTAGTGTGTTGGGACACCTCGCGCGCCGCACGAATCGAAGCGGTTCGCTCGCTACGCCCTGCTCCGTCAGCGCAACCATGCTCGGGCCACACCCCCTCCAATGCCCCCACCTACCACGGTCTACATCAACAACCTTTTGCACTAGAATTAGGGGTGTGCCGAGCCTCCATGTGGCAAGGCGCGGTAGTCCCACATCCCACCTGATGTCCTTCGTCATCCCCACCATGCATCTTGCCTTGGCCATCGAGCTACACGCCGCTACAGCACGCCAACTGCACCCTACCTGTCGTCCCACCAATTCTGGGGGGTGGACCGTCATAGAGATATCCTGCCCTAGCCCCCCTTCGAAATCGGCGGATCCATGGGGCTCCAAGCCACCCCAGCGGTCGAGTGACCCTTCAGGGCATGTGTTTCATTGTTTTCGATGCACATGGCACCACGAGACCGAGTTTGGATTCATTGGCCATATCCTGCCCTAGCCCCCCTTCGAAATCGGCGGATGGGGCTCCAAGCCACCCCAGCGGTCGAGTGACCCTTCAGGGCATGTGTTACATTGTTTTCGATGCACATGGCACCACGAGACCGAGTTTGGATTCATTGGCCATATCTCTATGACGGTCCGGTTTTTTTCAGCCTTGCGACCCACGTACGCGTAAGACCCGAACCCTGAGAGCCGGCCTGCATTTCGAACCTCCCCACCCTGCCCCCCCGCCAACCACCCCAAAAGTATTATTTCGCCACTCTTCTAGTGTGTTGGGACACCTCGCGCGCCGCACGAATCGAAGCGGTTCGCTCGCTACGCCCTGCTCCGTCAGCGCAACCATGCTCGGGCCACACCCCCTCCAATGCCCCCACCTACCACAGTCTACATCAACAACCTTTTGCACTAGAATTAGGGGTGTGCCGAGCCTTCATGTGGCAAGGCGCGGTAGTCCCACATCCCACCTGATGTCCTTCGTCATCCCCACCATGCATCTTGCCTTGGCCATCGAGCTACACGCCGCTACAGCACGCCAACTGCACCCTACCTGTCGTCCCACCAATTCTGGGGGGTGGACCGTCATAGAGATATCCTGCCCTAGCCCCCCTTCGAAATCGGCGGATCCCCCTACAGATCTGCAACCCTTGGGAAAGCTTTCCATAGGCATGCCATCCCTGTGCCCTCCCTATGCCCGCCCTTGGGAACGCTCGGGAAAATCCGGAAATATTTTCCAAAGGCTTGGAAAGTTTTCCATAGGGTATTTCCATAGGGATACCCCCTTTTGGAGTTTCCATAGGGTTTCTATAGGGCCGTATGCCTATGGAAAAGGACGTTCCATAGGCATGGAAGGCCGTATAATCACCCTATGGAAAAGTAAACATTTCCATAGGACGACTATAGGCATAACCAGGACTATGGAAAACCCTATGGAAAATGTAAACCCTTCCATAGGGCGGCTATAGGCATAGGGGGCCGATGGAAAGCCCTATGGAAAATATAACTTTCCCATACGCTTTCCATAGGCATGTCCAAGGGCGGGCGTAGGGCGGGCGTAAGGATAGCGCACCTATGGAAAATTAGCGTATACTATGAGTTTTCCACAAGATTTTCCATAGGGCGGGCATAGCGATAGTACACCTATGGAAATGTACAATTCGCCCTGCGTATTCTCGGGAATAAAGTCGTAATTCCATAGGGCCTTCCATAGGGATGCCATAGGTATGGTAGGCCTATGGAAACGTATAATCCACTCTGCGTATTCTCGGGAATATCAACGTAATTCCATAGGGCTTTCCATAGGGCCCCCATAGGGATAGTATACCTATGGAAATATACAATTCATTCTGCGTATTCTCGGTCAATAAAGACGTAATTCCATAGGGGTTTCCATAGGGTTAGCTATAGGGATAACACAGGGTGAGCATGCCGTAGGTATACTCCTGATACAGGTGGCAAAGTCTATACCTATAGTATCCATATGGAATACGTTTCCACACGTATAAGGCTGCGAAATTACCGGTAATCTGAAAATGGGGTGTGGTAATACCGGGTAATTTACCGGTAATACTTTCAGTGGTATTACCAACATTTTACCGCCTGCACAAAATGACCCAACTTTCGCATCAGGGCTCCGAATTCATTTTTTTAAGTTCGTGTGGGTTTGTATCGGCCATTAGAATTGTGTCGGCACATAATATTGCTATTGCGATGATGAAGGTGCACACACCATACTATTGTTTTTTTCCAGAAGTACAGACAGTATCCCAAATCCGAGTTCTTCATGGTGCGGTTTATGGATCGGGTCCCTGCGAGGTAGCATGATCGGAAACCAATTTTGACTATGCCCATTCCGATATTGACACTATATTTCATAGGATAGCGGTATGTAGGGCGCCTCAACATGTGGAAAGGCTCCACCAGGGACCTCTGTTGCCGGCGTGAGCATATTCTGGCACGCTATATGCTCATATATGCAACACAATCACATATGCAGATGTTATTATTTATGTAGCTACTATCACATATATATATATATATATATACATGCAGCTGTTAAAATAGCCGCGGTTTCTTCGAAAAATTAGATTGCACTTAAAACTGACCGCATGCCTACGTTCGATAGCTTGAAATTGGGATAATTGACACAATGGGAACTGGTAATTTACCAGGTAATCCCTGGTAATTGGTAAATTACCAATGCGGTAATTGGTAATTTACCGGTAAAATCTTAAGTATGGAGGGTAATTCAGAAACGGGGGTCGGTAATACCAGGTAATTTACCGGTAATTACCGCACCGGTAATTTACCAAAAAAATTACCCCGCAGCCTTACACACGTATACCGTACGTATGGAATTGACGTTCCATAGGTATAGCCAGCCTATGGAATGAGCTTTCCCAGGGGTGAGCCACCCAGTGGAAAGGTCTTCCGTAGGTATATCATCCGTATGGAAACATGTTTCCCAAGGGATACCGTACCTGTGAAAGGGTTTCCATAGGTATAACCATTCAGGTTTCATAGGGTGAGCATAGGGTGATGATTCATGATATATCCAGGCTTTCCATAGGGCTTTTACTACATATATACATATTAATATACAGAATAATTCCATCTATGAAATGAACAAGTTATTCGTCATGTAAGTCGCCCACAAAATCTACATGCCTATCTAGTATGAGCATCATCTTGTCTTTATCATATCTCCATGGTGGATCATTGAAACCGAGTTTGTGCTCGCCGAGATAATATACCAACCTATTTGCATCGGGTCGTCCAGCTGGAATTCTCTTGGTCGTGATGAACCGGTCAAAGTTCCATGGAATGGGTACAATGCACACCAAGCACTCAATCTCAAATGCTTGGATGAAAACCTCGGAAAGGTCCCATGGCAAGTCCGACCTCAACATCATATTGTTCGCCACGGTATCTTGAAATGCTGCCTTCAATGGAAACCATCTTACTTTGAGGAAAACCAATTGTTTCCTGCCAATCGGGATGCTATAAATTTTCAGAAGCTCGCCGTACCTGCGACACATACTTTCCAAAGGGTGAGCATAGGGTGGGCACAGGGTGGACATAGGGCGGCTATAGGGCGGACACAGAGTGGGAAAGCTTAACTCGTAATCATAGGGAGGGTGTAGGGTGGTCGTAGGGTGGGCACAGGGTGAGCATACGCATGATCTAGGATATATGTTACGGTATAGGGATGTTGTAGGGCGAACACAGGGTAGGCATAGGGCCAATATAGGGCGAACATAGGGTGGGCATCGGATGAACGACCTGTCTTCATGGGCATTCAATCCATTTACTGGGGTATCAAAGATTGCCTTTATGTATCGTTGACAGGTGGTGAGGTGGCGGTCGGCGGATCGCGTACGAAAAGTGTCTCGTCCGACTTTCACGTGCTGACTCTTCATCACACCGTCCATGTAGACATAACAACGCTCCTTGGTACTCAAAGGACGACATTCCCTCGTCAACCGGTTCAACCGCCATGTCTCCAGATCTTGGATGACGGGTCGTGGCATGATCCGCCGTTCTCTCAAACTCAATCGCTTCCATTCAGCGAGTTTGGTGTCAAAGTCGTTTTGCAGGAGCTGGGCCCATGGGAAATTCGTGCGCATATACTTCCGTATACCTTTTATGTCACCTGTGGGTGATCAATGGGTGGGCATAAGATGGTTACGAATTTCAAAGGGTGGGCATAGGGTAGGCATAGGGTGAGCACAGGGATGGAATATTTCTTTTCAGCTCCAAGGGTGGGCATAGGGCGGGCATATGGCGGGAAAGATTTCCATTGGGTGGGCACAGGGCGGACATCTACTGCAAAGGCATCTAAGGCACTGCGTACCTTCATCCAAGGTTATCGGTGTTTGCTTGCCAATCACCTCCACTCGTCGCTTTTGTGGCCCAGTGTATGGTGCAACCTTCTCATTAGATATTGAAGCATATATGCCACGGACTAGCATCAGCTGTTTTTCTAGCATCTGACCTGCGACATACATAACACATAAACAAACGTACAGTGCAGCCAGACGTTTCCATACCTATGTTCTCCCTATGGAAGGAGCTTTCCATAGGCACGGTATACGTACGGAACCGATACATAGTAAAGGCATAAGGTAAACATAGGGTGGGCATAAGGTGGGCATAGGGCGGGAAACTTTGAGATTCCCATTCCCTATGGTGATCACAGGGATAGCATAGGGCGGACGTAGGGTGAACATAGGGTGAGCCTAGGTATACATACCGTTCATGATGCTGGCTACTGGCTGCGATCGAGTTTTGACTGACTCCTTGCATTTCCCATAGAATGACTCCCACGGAAATAACCATGTTCCATGCGCAGGTCCTGTCAGTTCGATATGCCGAGGCAAATGTCGCAAAATATGCGTAGTTATATTCCAATCTTCAGGTGAAAACTCCTTCTCCCATCGGTCCATTAGAGCTTCAACCCGTTTATGCAGACGGTCCTCGGAGATGATGTGGTTTGAGACTATCTCACGCACCACTACGACGAACTCCCCAACAAAGGACGAGTATTTCGGATGAGGCAAATCTCCCAATGCGTCTGGCCAAGCTGCGATTGCGCTCATGAAGCCGCAAGTTATGAAGACAATCCCCACGGCGGCCTTCAGTTTTCTTGGCTCTCCTGTGCTCGCGCTGAACTCCATGCCCTTAGTTACCACGTTGCCCCAATTCCGATCGACTTTTGATTTCTTGTACCACTTAATCGCAATAGAACGAATGTCCTCATCCAGACCCCATGGTACAGCGAGTTCTGCAAAAACAGAAAAGAACAGCAGTCACTGTCATGCATTATTTGACAATCGCCAGGTTCCAAGGGTGGGTATAGGGTGGCTATAGGTCGGGTGCAGGGTGGGCATAGGGATGGAATATTTCTCTGCAGTTCCAAGGGTGAGTATAGGGTGGGCATATGGTGGGCACAGGGTGAGCACAGGGATGGAATGCGTTTCCCCAGTTCCAAGGGTGGGTATAGGGAGGGCATAGGGCGAGCACAGGGATGGAATGAAATCCCGAGATTGTTACATACCAGCAAAATGTTCTTCCAAGGTTTTCTCCACCTCGTTCTCGTCCACAGGTTCAGGTAGCCACTCCGGGTGCACATGGTGATTTTCAGCATATCTAAGGCATTTAATATTCCAGTTGCACTGAAAAATAGCACATGTCATCCTATATTCCAAGTTATGAAGTTCGTGCATGATATCCGGGAAGTAGTCCTTTGTCACGGAAAAGTGTGGCAACAAAGAAAGTGCACACGGCCCTTTGATGCCCGTTCTACTATAAATCTCTCGAAGCTGAGCAGCAGTGTACAACCCAGAATCTGCGCAACTTGCATTTCTGGCCTGCAGCAATCGTACGTCCTCTTCGGTGCGGAGAGGTGCAGAACCTGTGAGGACAGTTGTCACATTCGTCATCGCATTCGTTTTCATAGGGTGGGCATAGGGCGATCACAGGGCTAGCATAGGGCGGCCATAGGGCGAGCATAGGGTGGGAAACCTGAATTGGTTATCTCAGGTACGGTATAGGGATGCTATAGCGGTGTCACAGGGCGGGCATAGGGTGGGCATAGGGTGGGAATAAGCTGGACTACCTTTGAAAATTGTTTTATTCAAACAGCTTGTTCCCCAGGTCTCGCCGGTAATGTTGCAGAACATGCAGGCTTTAGAAGCGGAATTTCCTCCCACTCGATTGGCAATTTCCGTTATGCCCCCCGTGCCATAGTCAGCAACAACACACGTGAGCATGCATCGTAACTGGAAGATTTCCTTTTTTCTTGAATCAAACGCTCGGACACCAACATTCCACATGTCGAGCAACTCGTCCACCAAGAACTTGTAGTAAATCTGAGCATTACTCGGTTTATCCTCGATTATTCCGTATACCAATAGAAACTCGTACTTGGCTCGATACTCAGCAGGCAGATTTAAGATTTGGAACGTTATTGGGGTGATTGAGGACGTGACCGCCGTGGAATCGTTATGAAGATTCACTCCATCGGCACACATGAATAAGGAGATGTTCCGTGGCTCCGTAAAGAAGCCCGGCTGCTCGACATACACCTTATTTCTCCAGAAGGTCGACTCTGCGATTGAAACCGAGCAACGAAACTTATCATTTAAGGTGAGGAACACAATTACACTTTCTGGAATAATAAATGGATTTTGGGCATAGGATAAGCATAGGGTGGTCATAGGGTGGGCATAGGGCGAACATAGGGTGGGCATAGGGTCAACATACAGTAATCACTCAGTAATAAGAAAACCCGCCAATAAGAAAGTAGCCAGCTTTTTTGATTTCTTCACAATATTTAACACACAACACTCCATATTTAAGATCTCTATATAAATAAGAAACTTGCTAGGCTGACCTAAAATTCCTGTTTTCTTAAAATCGAGTGTTTACTGTAGGATGCAAGGCAATTGTGAATTGGGCATAGGGTGAGCATAGGGTGGACATAGGGTGATCATAGGGATGTTATAGCGTGGACATAGGGTGATCATAGGGATGTTATAGGGTGGGCATAGGGTGAGCATGTGGGAGGGATACACTTACGATGAAACGTAGTCACAACCGGCAGATCGTCGTTCTCCGCGGGTGTAGTTATCTTCCATGATACCAAGAGCTCGGCCATCTCTGGTATCAAATATAGCATCGGCAGGAGTTCGTCCAAGCGCCAAAACCTAAATACCTTGTACGGCTTTCCCGGAATAAGCCGTCCGTTACGTCGAGAGCTGGGGTGACACCGAAGTTTGTGGCAATGGAGGCACTGGGTAAGGTCGTCATGCCGGCCCGGAGTGAAGATCATGCATTCATTCCTGCAAACGTCGGCGGTATGGTACGGCAGGCAAAATCCTTCCACATAGACAAAGCTTGTTTGAAGGAGGTCGGGAAACCATTTCGTCTCTGATTGCCGATGATGTCAACGTTGCCAATCACCGTTTGCCGCATGAGATTGAAGATTTGATCAAACATGGATTGGGTAGCATTGTGCTCGGATTTCGTTTCCAGCAGATCAACGACAAGACGATGCATTGTTGAAACCTTCTCGGCATAGACGTGATCAACGACCTGTGAAATCACGAGAGGCATCCCCAACTTTACAGGAACTGCAAAATAAAAAAAAGGCATTTCCCTCCGCATGTCCACCCTATGCCCGTCCTATGCCCACCCTATGCCGACCCTATGGAAACATCCAATGCTTTTCCATAGGCATGCCTACCCAGTGAACCACCTATACCCGCCCTTGGGAATGCTCAGGCCCACCCTATGGAAACATTCCATGTTTTCCCAACCTATGCCCGCCCAATGCTCGCCCTATGCCCACCCACTGGAAACGTCCAATGCTTTCCATAGGCATACTTACCCAGCGCCCTACCTATACCCGCCTCTGGGAATGCCTGTTCCCACCCTATGGAAACGTTCAACGATTTCCCAACCTATGCCCACCTGTTGGCATACGTACGCCCACCCTTGGGAAATACAGAAAGAGGGGTACCTCATGGTTATCCATATCCTCATCGTTGGCAGCAGGAATTAGGAGACGGGCACAATGTTCTTCCAGCTTTCTCAAATGATCCTGGAGAATTTCGTCCGCTTCTGCATTGGCATCTTCCATGTCATCATCACCTCCAAGGGAACCACCATCACCACCATTACGGTCACCCCCGTCATCACTTGAAGTATCGTCTTCACTACTACTTTCCCCCATGTATACCGCTCCTTGCCATCTCTTGTATAGCTTCGTATGTCGTTGTATCGTTCGAAGAGGTTTTTCAACTTGTAGTCGGCACACGGTGCAAGGACATGGTGGCATGTCGACCCCGTGGTTGTTTAATACTGGCCCACAACACACCATCCATACCAGCACGCATGACTACTTGGAACCGTTGCTTCCTTTTTAACTTTTCATTTGCTAGGCATAGGGTGATCATGAGGTGGTCATAGGGTGGGCGTAGGGTGGGCATAGGCATGGAAACAATACGATGTGTTCCATAGGGCGGTCCGCCCAATGGCATCCCTATGGAAGGTGTTCAATACCTTCCATACCATGAACGTAGGGTGGACATAGGGTGGACATACGTTAGGAATGCTGTATTCTGGTTCCATAGGGATGCCCACCCTATACCACCTATGGGAAAATAACTTGAATTTTCCATAGGGATATTGGGTTGATATTCTATGAACGGTCGAGGTGTTAACCCTATAATAGTGGCGTCCGTAGGGCTGGAAATAATTACACAGGGATGGAAAACCCCTATGTAAAACCTATGGGAACGCATTTCCATTGGCTTTCCATAGGGCAAAAACCTTTCCATAGGGCACTTTTAAATCCCCTATCTCAAAATCGTATGGAATGGCTCTGGAAAATTTGCCACAGGCCCCAATGGAAATCGTTTCCACAGGGTGATCATAGGTTGGCTCACCCCATTTTCGGGATTCCATAGGTAATTTATAGGGATGGAATCAAAAAAATGAAAAATAGGGCAGGGTAAAACAGGCCCTTTTTGGACTCTACAACAGCAACACGCCGCACTTGGAAAATGCCTATGGAAAATGCAGAATTACACTGTTAAGGAATGCCACAGAGATCATCCCTATGATAGTGGCGTCCATACCTGTGGAATGGCCTGGAAACAGGTTAAAAACATCACCAATGTACCCTATGGAAAATCCGGAGCCTGTGGAAAAAGTGGTGTGCCCTATGGGAAATCCAGAGCCTATCCCTATGGAAACCCCTATGGAAGACCCCCTACCGCCGCCAAAAACCCCCCAAATAAAATGAGCCTGTTCGATCACCCCCAAGAAAACAAACCATTTGTTCACTGACGAGGGGGGCAAAAAAACAAAATTGCGGCCTGTATGCGCAATTTTGGCTATTAGAGATTTTATTTCTGGAACTTCAAAAAAAATCGGGAAGAACCTGATTTCAAACGAAAATCGAATCGCATTGGGTCCGACAGCGACGACGCGCGCAGATTCCACGCATGACATCGAATTATGAATTCTCAACGGCAATCTCAGACTGGATATGCCATACGTTGACCACAGGGATGGAAATCGTAATACAGGTATGCCCAGGCCGGGACATCCTAATGGAAATCGTGCCACGACGGCGATCGATGGGAGTGTGCAAATAATCGCATGGAAAACCGTACGGAAAGCTAATTAGACCCATAAAACCCCAGGAAAAACCCCAGGTCCCAGCACACGCAGTTGTTTCCCAGTCACCTTCGTTAGTTCTTTACAATCAAAATGGCAAAAACAGCAGCCGCAGAATATGCCAAGAAGAAAGTTGAGAAGACCAAGAAAAGGAAGCCTCCCACACTCTACGACGAAGGCCGCACGAAAAGGGGCAAGAAGTGCCAGCAAACGCGGGCCATCGCACAGGCCCAGGAGGGGAAGAAGGCCAAAGCCGCAGGCAAAAAACTAGTGAAGGAATGCTTCGGTTCGGACTCTTCGGATTCCGAAGAAGAGGAGGAGGATGACGACGAGGAGGAGGAGGAGGAGGAGGAGGAGGAGGAGGCCGCTAAGGCGGGACCAGCAGACCAACCGTTGGACTTCGTAAAGTTGATGGAAAACCCGCAGCAGATGGCAGCGATCTTTGCAATGATGCAAAAGGCACAGCAAGGTGTGAAGATCGAGGCGGATCCAGTGGCTAGGCGGCCGTCGGGGGCGACGGACGATGAGGTTTCTTTGATGCAGGCGGACGCCCGGACCCTCATAAGCGAATGGGAGGAAGCCAAAAAACTCCCGGTGGGAGCGTGCAAAGAGGACCTTGGGAAAAAGTTCGTGAAGCTGAAACGAGAAATCGGCAAACAACATATCCCCCCCTGCACTGACAAGCAAGTTCACACGTACCTGGTTGCTCACCTGAGCTATCGCAAGGCCCGCCGCGGAGGAACCGGCCGGTTCAAAATGAATAAGGGTGGGGACATCCGCATATATGGCGGACCGCTCAACGGTCTCACTGTGGAAAACTTCACAGGTCAATCTGTACCCAATGCAGATATCGTCAAGAAGCTCAACAAGTTCACAGACCCTGCAGCGCGGAAGGGCAAGGAGTGGACTACATTGGAGGAGCTCGTCGGCGGAACAATCGTGTGGCCAGAAGTGGATGAGGAAGATCAGGAGGATGAGGATGGGAAGGGGAAGGAGAAGGCTGCTGAGGAGGCTCCTAAGGGGGGAGAGGAGTTCGAAGGTGAAGCTGTCGAGGTACGTAAGCTCTTTGCCTGTGAGGTACACCTATGCTCACCCTGTATTATAGGCAAACTGTAGGTACGGAAGGTATTTTTGCTTTCTCCCCCTACTGTCTGTGGGACAGTGGTGTCCCACCTGTGCTCACCCTGTACTACAGGCATACTATAAGTATGGAAGCTTTCAGCACTTGAATGGTATACTTATGCTTACCCTGTATTATAGGTAGACTATAGGTATGGAAACTTGGGAACTGACTTTATTTTGCTGGGTGTGTGCGCGCACTTGCTCGCAGGCCTCACGTGACTTCGAGCTGCACTGTCCAGTGGGTCTCTTCGCCAAAACCCAACAGAGCAGCGAGAAGCTTGAGGAGAAGGAGACCGCCAACTTCGAGCAACGCTCAAAGTTCGAGTTGGCGGTGGGGGTGGTGGAAGCACTACCGGGCACCCTTTCCCAAACATTCACGGACCCCCCCATGAAGGTTCCCGATGGCGTTTACGAGATCTGCCTACTCGGGAACCGTATGCCGACAAAGGCGGACGGCGGGAGCCCGGCTATCAAGTCGTTTATTATGACGTCTTTGTTAAAGCTTCACGTCAAGAAGGATAGCGCGGTGAATGCGGCGGACTTCGCACACACGGAGGAATCGGTGGGGAAACCCAAGTCCGTCCTCTGGGTGGAGGGTCGCCACCTCCGACACAGCCACAAGGCGTCGGAGGTGGTGGCCCTCAAACAAAAGAAGATAAACGGGAAGCTGCTTTAAAGGTACGTTAAAGGTTATTTTTTAAGCTTTGGAAAACCAACCAACATGACTTACATTTGCTCCATGGTTTTCCACAGGCGAATGATAAGAAGGATGAGGAAGAAGAAGACCAGGCTACGCAGGCGGAGTCGGAATGATGGTGAAATAGACTGTTTATGTTGTGAAATAGACTGGAAAAAGAGGTTTATGATGTGAAATAGACTGGAAACAATGGAACAAACGTTATTACGTATTGTGTATTAAGTTGATGACCAGCATTTCATACGTATAGTATCCCTGTATTATCCTTGTACTATACCTGTGGAAATAGTATTAGCATTCCATACGTACAGTATCCCTATACTGCCCCACTACTGTGCCTATGGAAAGTAAATATTAATTAAGTTCCATACGTATAGCATCCCGATATTATCCCTGTATCGTGCCTATGGAAACCATATATATCTACTGGTTCCATACCTATACTATGCCTATAGTAAATAGTTTCCATACGGATAACATACGTAGGGAAAGATGTTTTCCATACCTATAATATACGGTTTTCATACGCATGGTATCCCTGGGGGAAAAGCTTTCCGTAGGTATAGTACACCTGCGGAAAATGCTCTCCATAAGTATAATAACCGTATGGAATATGAATTCCATAGGGCGGGTCACCCTACGGAAAGAGTTTCCATAGGTATACTCCTGATGCTGTTAACGGAATCATACGTATAATATCCGTATGGAATACCTTTCCGTAAGTATACAGCACGTATGGAATTGTGTTTCCATAGGTATAGCCATCCTATGGAACAATCTTTCCCAAAGGTGAGCCACCCAGTGGAAAACCTTTCCATAAGTATGTCGGCCGTATGGAAACCTATTTCCCAAGGGACGCTAAGTGTATGGGCCCGTCTTCCGTACGCATAATGTCCGTATGGAAAGATCTTTCCCAGGGGATACCATACCTGTGGAAAATGTTCCATAGGTATATCGACCGTATGGAAGATTGCTTCCCAAGGGATACTACGCCTATGGAGTTCGATTCCATAGGTACACCGTCCGTATGGAAACAAGTTTCCCAAGGGGTACCATGCCTGGGGAAAAGATTTCCATAGGTATGACCTATTAGGTTCCATAGGGCCAGCATAGGGTTATCATAGGGATGGAACAGATCCGTGTGTTTTCCCACAGGGTTTTCCATACGACTTTCCATAGGAAGGCTATAGGGACGACATAGGTACGGAAAGCGCTTGATATTCCAGGACTTTCCATTGGGTTTCCATAGGGTTTTCCATACGATATTTTCCATACGATTCCTTCCATCCCTATGGAAAACGTTCCATAGGTATGGACGCCACAATCATCCCTATGGAATGCCTTGGAAAACCCTATGGAAAGCACAATCACCCTATGGAATGCCCTGGAAAATAATGAGAACCTTCCCAAGGGTGAGTATAGGGAGGGAAACTCAAAATTTTTGTTTTCGAGATAACCTCCAGTATCCATTTTCCCTTTTCCATAGGGCTTTTCCATGGGGTTTTCACCTGTTTCCATGCCTATGGAAAGCTTTCCCAAGGGTTGCAGATCTGTAGGGTCCATGGGGCTCCAAGCCACCCCAGCGGTCGAGTGACCCTTCAGGGCATGTGTTACATTGTTTTCGATGCACATGGCACCACGAGACCGAGTTTGGATTCATTGGCCATATCTCTATGACGGTCCGGTTTTTTTCAGCCTTGCGACCCACGTACGCGTAAGACCCGAACCCTGAGAGCCGGCCTGCATTTCGAACCTCCCGACCCTGCCCCCCCGCCAACCACCCCAAAAGTATTATTTCGCCACTCTTCTAGTGTGTTGGGACACCTCGCGCGCCGCACGAATCGAAGCGGTTCGCTCGCTACGCCCTGCTCCGTCAGCGCTAACCGTAGTAACCAGTTAGGCCAGTTAACTAGTTAGACCCAGTTACTACCAGTTATTGTTACTAGCTAGTTAATCAATTCCATTTTTATTAACTAACTGACCCTAGCTAGTTAATTAATTCGCACTAACCGGTTGTAGCTAGTTAATTAATTTTATTAATCGAATTAACTACTTAGTGGCAGTAACGAGCTGACCCCCCTCAAAATTTATTAATTACCGGTTAATCACCCATGTCGCCCATCGCGATCGGTCGGAAAATCGAAAAATCGAGATCTCTGATTTTCGACACGGCCTCAGCGGTCAGCGCTAGGAACACCTTAATCGCGCGAGACGACACGAGTGTCATGAGCAGCAGTCGAGTGTCGAGCGTTTTCACGAAGCCATGTGTCGTCTTTACACACACCTTACAGTACAGTCAACAGTGTCGCAAACACAACTCACAAATTCTGCAGAACTGTCCGTTGCGTGGATATAGATATACCGCGCTAAAGTGTGTTGGATATAATGGGGCGAACAAAGAAAAAGCTTCCGACTGCAGCTTCAAAAAGCGGTCCTCGAGGTGAGGGTGGCAATGCTTCGGTTGTCGTGGACGGTAAGAAGGGGGGAATACGTCGAACTCGGAAGCATTTGGCGGATACCGCAAGCGGATCGGAAGAGTACCTCATTGAGGACATCCTCGCCATGCGGTGGACAAGAGGCCGACGCGAGTGGCTGGTGAGATGGAAAGGCTATCAAGCCAAGGATGACACGTGGGAGCCGATTGAGCACCTTGCAGGTGCGTCGATCTCTAAGTTATCATAACTCAACGAAACGAACCCCTAAGCTCATTCGAAAGATGTACCTCGCTTGTGCAAGATCTCGCCTATTTTTGAGTTGTAAAAGTACAAGATTACTCGAGTTTGTCATGAGGAACGTTGTTGTGTGGTTGCGTGGTGTGAGGCATGCTTGCAGGTGCTGAGGACTACATCAGCAGGTTCGACAAGGAGCAACTTGAGAAGAATGAAGAGGCGGCTTCGACGTTGGCTAAGAAGTTGCAGTCCGCGCGAGATGCGGAAACTGCGGTGGCGCTTAAGAGGGAGGCCGCCATCGAGGAGGAGCGCAAGCAACAAGAGGCGCGCACGCTTCAAAAAAAGAGTAAGCGTACCTCACCTTGGTGGGCGTATTTCAAGGAGGGCGTCGCCAACTCCACCCATGTCTATTGCACCTTGCCCTCCAAGGATGACCCTGAGAAAGAGTGTGGGGGGGCTATCGCTAAGAGCGCATGCCCTAGTGGGCTCAACAACCACTGCTTGTACATGCACAACGACGTCTGGAAGGAGGTGGACGCGAAAATACGGCAGGAGAAGGAGGTGAAGCTAGACCCAGGTGAAGTCGCGCGTGGCAACACCCAGGCGAACACGCTCACAGGGAAGGAGGGATCGGTTTGGAGTGAGATGCGCAAGAACGACATTGACGAGAAGATATCTTACTGGGTCGCCAAGAGGAAGCGCCCTAGGGCATTGCTGGAGGACGACGAGTTCCGCCTCAGCTGGAGGGACGCCACGCGTGGGGCGTATCATCCTCCAGACCACACGAAAGCGAAGAAGGAGATATCGCGTATGGCACGCAAAGGTTCGCATCCTTCGTTCCTTAGTTTAAAGTGAGTGCAAGATGCATAGCGTAGAAATAGGGTTTCATTGCTGTATTGCATGTATGGAGTATGTGTGTGTGTGGGTGTGTGTGTGTGGATGTCCCATGGTTGCATTGCACGTTTAAACCGTAGGATTGTAAAGTCGTTTTATAATATGATTAGATCGCGGAGGGGCTGCGGAGATGCGCGGGCGGCAACGCGGCCGGCACCATCTACGGAACCGTTCCGACGACGGATTACGGTTGGCAGAGCTCGATGTGTTGAGATGTGGACGGCCCACCGCGTGGTCCGCACAACATGTTAAAACCGATGTTGCAATAGGTTACAATGGCACTCATATTTTGGAGCCGTGGGGGCGGCACAGACAGCTGTTCCCCTGAAACCCTAAATATTTACTGTTCAACTCTCCGCAAGCATATCGGTTGTCCGCGTAGACCATTGATATTAATGTTCATCACAGAACTTGAGAACTATATTTGCATATGGTTTAGGTAATAGGTTGCTGCATCGGTTTGAAACGGGAGGGTCATTCACTAGAACAAGGTTTTTGCTTAAGTTTGCTTAAGTTTTCTTAAGTTTTCTTAAGTTTGCTTAAGTTTGCTTAAGTTTGCTTAAGTCGGTATAAATCGGTAGAATTATACACCCGATGACATAGGAATGTCACCAAGCCCGCTTCAGGATGCCCCAGGGTTCACGCGAGAGCCCCAGAATGACTGGCGCGATGCTAGGAGATATGACTCGAAGAGGCTGGGTTTGTAAAAGGCCAAAGATTTGTCTGGCAGTCGACGATGAGTAATTATACACACTGAATCAGTCGAGGTATAAAAGTTTGTGGCAACCTGATTCGCGAAGGCTCGCGTGCACTATAAATATGTCAGGGAATGTCGTGAATGGGGAAAGCCTGTAAGTGGTGTAGTCCAATCAAAATCGCGATCGTCATCATACCCACGCATGTGACATATATACTGTAAAATAATAAATACTTGGAACACTCGATTTCAAATCAGGCGAGGGTTTAAACTGCGGCGGGCGGGGCTTATTCGTTCTTTCGAAAGAGAAGGTTTTTTGACCACCTTCCCTTTCCGCCCTAGTAGAAATTTTGAAGTTTGAATATATAATAAACATGGCGTCTTCTCCTCCCGCACGTACGTCTGGTAGCAATCGCGCAGCAAGACTCCTTGCTGCGGCGGGACGCTCCAACGGCGGGAACGGGGGAGATCCACCGGTGCGAGTTTCAGTTAAAATTTTGTGAAACAGCATGGTTTTAGACCGACGTTTTGCGTTTGTTTTTTCCCCCCACACAGTCGGGTTATCGGGTGTGCAGGTTGTGGGCCAAGCTGGCCAAGCCGGTGCGGCAGCCGCGTTGGACCTCAATGAGGACGTCAACGAGGAGCCCGCGGGTGAAGAAGGCGGCGCGCCTGAAGAGCCTGCAGAACCGCCGGTGAGTTTTCTGCGTTTCCTGAAACCGTTTGCATATCTTGAACCTAATTTATGTCACACGTTCCGCCGTCAGAGGTTGCTTAAAAAGAGACGTGCGTACAACAAGCGTGTTCCACTTGTGTTGGTGTCTGCATGGTGGTCAGCTCGGGAGGGTACTGCTTCGACCGGCCGGTAAGGTTACATGACAAATGGTTGTTTTTCTTTTCCCCGATGATGTGCCGGTGGGTCGGGAGCGGCGTGCGCGTGGCCTGATTCAAGGCTCGCTGCGCGCCCCCTGTACCCGTGGCTACATTGCATTTTCGGTCGGGGTAGGTGAGGATCCCAGCCGGTGGGTTAGGAGAGGCGTGCGCGTGTCCTTGTTTTGCAAGGCTCGAGGCGCGCCCCCGGACCCGTGGCTCGGTTGAAACGGGGTGTGGTAGCTGGAATTTTCGAGGATGTTTCGGGTTGGTGCGGCAGACCGTGGGCGTAAATGGGTAGGGCACATTGAATACGTATGGTGCGGTGTGAGGACAACTCCTCTGACACGCGACCATATTAAGGGGGTGTGGCCGGTAGGGTGTATGTGTTTGTTTTGGGTGGGTGCGGCAGACCGTGGGCGCATGTGGGTTGGGCAAATCGTATATATATGGTGCGGTGTGAGGACAGCTCCTCTGACACGCGACCATATTAAGGGGGTGTGGCCGGTAGGATGTATGCGTTTGTTTCGGGTCGGTGCGGTGGACCGTGGGCGCATGTGGGTTGGGCACACCGAATATCTATGGTGCGGTGTGAGGACAAATCCTCCGACACGCGACCATAACAAGGGGGTGTGGCCGGTAGGATGTTGATGGGTGTGTTTGTTTTGGGTCGGTGCGGTGGACCGTGGGCGCATTTGGGTTGGGCACACCGAATATCTATGGTGCGGTGTGAGGACAGCTCCTCTGGCACGCGACCATATTAAGGGGGTGTGGCCGGTAGGATGTATGTGTTTGTTTCGGGTCGGTGCGGTGGACCGTGGGCGCATGTGGGTTGGGCACACCGAATATCTATGGTGCGGTGTGAGGACAGCTCCTCTGGCACGCGACCATATTAAGGGGGTGTGGCCGGTAGGATGTATGTGTTTGTTTCGGGTCGGTGCGGTGGACCGTGGGCGCATGTGGGTTGGGCACACCGAATATCTATGGTGCGGTGTGAGGACAAATCCTCTGACACGCGACCATAACAAGGGGGTGTGGCCGGTAGGATGTAGATGTGTGTGTTTGTTTTGGGTCGGTGCGGTGGACCGTGGGCGCATGTGGTTGGGCACACCGAATATCTATGGTGCGGTGTGAGGACAAATCCTCTGACACGCGACCATAACAAGGGGGTGTGGCCGGTAGGATGTAGAAGTGTGTGTTTGTTTTGGGTCGGTGCGGTGGACCGTGGGCGCATGTGGTTGGGCACACCGAATATCTATGGTGCGGTGTGAGGACAAATCCTCTGACACGCGACCATAAAGGGGGTGTGGCCGGTAGCATGTATGTGTGGTGTTTTGGGTCGGTGCGGTGGACCGTGGGCGCATGTGGGTTGGGGACACGGAATATATTTGGTGCGGTGTGAGGACAGCTCCTTGACACGCGACCATAACAAGGGGGTGTGAGCGGTAGGATGTCGGTGCGGTGGACCGTGGGCGCATGTGGTTGGGCACACCGAATATCTATGGTGCGGTGTGAGGACAAATCCTCTGACACGCGACCATAACAAGGGGGTGTGGCCGGTAGGATGTAGAAGTGTGTGTTTGTTTCGGGTCGGTGCGGTGGACCGTGGGCGCATGTGGGTTGGGCACACCGAATATCTATGGTGCGGTGTGAGGACAAATCCTCTGACACGCGACCATATTAAGGGGGTGTGGCCGGTAGCATGTATGTGTGTGTGTTTTGGGTCGGTGCGGTGGACCGTGGGCGCATGTGGGTTGGGGACACGGAATATATTTGGTGCGGTGTGAGGACAGCTCCTCTGACACGCGACCATAACAAGGGGGTGTGAGCGGTAGGATGTATGTGGTTGTGTCGAGTTGGTGCGGTGGACCGTGGGCGCATGTGGGTAGGGCACACGGGATATATTTGGTGTGGTGTGAGGACAGCTCCTCTGACACGCGACCATATTCAGGGGGTGTGGCCGGTAGGAGTTATGTGGTTGTTTCGGGCCGGTACGGCGGACCGTGGGCGCATGTGCGTTGTGGCGTGTCGTATGTGTGTAACATCATTAAATGTAATACTAGGTCTGATAGAGGAGGGCGGTTGCTGCACCTTTTGCAAGACCAAGAAACGCAAAACCCGCAGCCGTAACAACAAGTCCAAGCGTCTTAAGAAAAAACTAGTGAAGTTGGAAAGGGCAAATAGTGCACTTGAAGCTTCTGTCGAGGAGAAGAAACCCCTTCCACAAGCACCGCTTCCCATATTCGTGGGTGGTTGCTCGGAGTACTACTCCCAACTCACGTCCGTGAACCGTCGTCCCAGCTCACGAGACCCACGCACAACCGCCTGGCGTTACGGCCCGGATGTCGCGCGCACTCTGGCGCAGAACTGCAACTTGGGTGAAGTCTCCTACAATATGGTCACGTTCTCAAATCCTTTAGGTCCGGCGAAAAAGTGCGACGGCGGTTTCGCGTCAACCAGAGTCGGTTGCACCCTCAACGGCACAGTTCCTTTGGTGTACAAAGAGTTCAGTCTAAAGCACTGGCCAAGCGCGTCAACCCGCTTTTCCGAGTTTGCTCGGGAACTATACATGACGACCCTCGCCGCGAATTCAGCTCCGCAGTACGTGTCGCCCATACTCCACTTCGGTTTGCGGCAGCTTGGCGAACGAGAACGTCCCGCATGTGCACCGTTCTTACTTTCCATGGACCACGGCATCTCCCTGGACGCCTTCCTGGCACAACCGCCCGTGGCTGTTACCATGACCTTCAAGAGAGACCTGTGCGCCAGAATCTTGACAGGCTTTGCTGCGCTGCATAAAGCCGGTATCTCCCACGGGGACGTCAGGGCAACAAACATGGTGCTTTCCCCGACGAGGCCCGACAGCTTGGTCATCATCGACTTCGGGCTATCAAGGCGGCAGCATAGGGAAGGGCTGCCTGAAGACCACTACCGAAGGCACCGATGGACCTCCGGAACGCCTGACGATGCACATCACAAGCCTGGATCCGTGTATGCGCCGGAGTACAGTAATGGAGGACCGACACCTGCAACCGACATGTGGGCGATTGCCCCGATCCTCGTGCGCATCTTGATTCGAGATTCACGTGACGCCCTTAAGAGAGTTAATGATGATGCCACCAGCGCGACTGTGCATGACATCCTGGGGAAGCGGTCGAGCAATACCTATGTCAGCCGTGCAATCTGGAGCCCAGTTATGGACTGCGTGCACCGCGAGCCCGCGAAACGGCCATCCGCCGCTAGCCTTGCCCGTCTTTTTGTGGCCTCCAAGGCGGCTACCGATGGCAAGTTAGTGATGTCTGGGAAACCAATAAGCGCCATTGGATGCTAACCTAAGAGGTAGGTTTGTCGCCGATGTCCTCGTATTGGGTATTGGATGATGTTCATATGTTCCCGCCTGATGCCTGCATTGCGGCTGCAAAGCTGCCTTCCTGGCATGCGATAAATCACAGCGATCCAGCCAGTTGGATGGAGATGGTTGGTTTTTTTACTTCTGAAAACCGACGTACCATGCCTTTTGCTGCAGGTAACATCCACACCTCGTCACGCGTATTGCAGCCAGGTTGGCTTGGAGCGGTGGTCTCTATTGAAAATCTGGACGCTGGAGCAACGCCGTCTTGCTGGTGGGTTATGGCCTGAGAGCTCGGCGGACTCCTTTGCGTTGCACGCGCAAAGCTTGCTGCTGGACGTCTTTGGTGATCAGCATCTTCATCACGCTATATTCGTGAAGGCCGGGGACTGTCCGCTGACCCCCTCCGCCAACTTTTTCGAGTTTGCAGGGTGGCCGCGGAGCGGCTGGTCTGTGCCCCAATTGGGACATCCCTACGGCCTACGGGGCCTGCTGCGACTTCGTGTATATGCCACGCCCCTCGACGGCAGCGGTTGCCATGGTTGGTGGGGGGAGGTTGTGCTTGTTCACGGTCCGTGGGGTCACCCTCGGTTACACTTCACCAACGTCTTCCAATCGTTTTTTGGGACGCAGCTTCACCGAGACCTTACAGATGCCCCCTCCATTTCAGAAGACTCCCCTCTCCTTCCTGTCAGCCGTCTCTTGACCTACGCGGAGCTTGGCGTTCAAGTGGATGCAGTGAACGCCAAGTGTGCGGCGTTCTCAGCTTGGCGTGCCACCGCACTTCGGATTGGCCGATGCTCATTGTGCAAGACCAGGCTGCCTCGTGGAACCAGGAGGCGGTGCCCATGCCGGCAAGTACGCTATTGCGACATAGTCTGTCAGCGTGCGCATTGGAGGTTGGTGCCGTTTGGGCATAGGATGGAGTGCACGGCCCGCAAACCGCCGGCACCGTGGAGGTGGACCATTGAGGATCATCTAGCTTTTATGACAACATGGAATAGTGATAGTGTTAATAACGAGGCAACAGCTCGTTGGCAACAGCTAATAACACTCTTGAATAGTGAGGGAGAACAAGATATGTAATACAATTTCTATACACTTCTTATGTGTAAAGCCAAAATGAGCTTCTTTGGGAATTGGTGTATTGTTTGTACTCGCGAAATACGGCATTGTCGTTGAGTGGATTCCGCCCGTGCCCGCCGGTACACTTGTAGACCTCACGTGAGCGCGCACCACTTGTCCGTTTTAATGCTCCAATTATTAACGGTACATTATGGAGGCACCTAAAACTTCAAGATGAGTAATACTTTTGGCATTAAAGTGTATTGAACATCGATTGTGCGGTGTTTTAGGTTGCAGGCACGTTAACCGGTCTGGGTCACGAACCGCTGCGATCCGCGTGTGCGAATGCGTACATGACGCTTGACTCTTGGGTGGACATGACTGAATTTTTGCGGTACCGATGTCGGGCGTTCTGCTATGTCCGCCGCATGCGTCAAAATGTGGAGGGAGCCGAATCGTACTCCTTTGAGTTCAAGTTTCACGGGCATTGCCTGTACGGCCCGGATGCATCATGGGGCTCGCTGTTGGAGGGTGCACGTCCCCAAGGGAATGCAGAGATGTTTCTCCTGGATGTGGCGGAAACTGCACGAAGGCAATGGGAGCCCGAAAGCGATGCATGTGCGATGTTCGGTTCGCTAAAGTGCCCGGAACTGCGCTATGATCCACGACCGTTTTCTTCGCGTGCCCTTTTCTTGGCGCTGGTGGTTACCGCCGTGCGAACCATGTTCCACCGTGTCGTCCAATGGCGGGTGGAGTCGCTCCAATCAGGCAATGTTGTCGTGGAAGGTCAGTTGCGTCGCGGATGGTGGAGGAAAAGCTGGGTGACCACTGGCCGGCCGGGCGAGACGTGGATGGCGTTCGTGTATGTGCAAGACAAGTATGCCGCGACAGGGGATCCTGCGCGTGGAGATATCATGGTGGAGGCATGGTGGCCTGAGAATCCCATCGAACCTCTCATAAAATGCACTGGATACAATGTATCACAGTTCGCGCCGGAGTGCATATTTCGGCAGATGCGTACCACTAAAAAAAATCCCAAATACGGCAGACCTGACTATGCCAATCGTGTGGTATGCATACGTGCAGCGGAAGGTATCTACGCTTCATCTTTCCAAAACCGCGGGCAAAGCGAATCCACCAGTTTTCCGCACCAGTGCTCCCACGGCCACGAGTGTTGGAGAACAATAATCTACATCCATGCGCACTTTGCGGAATACTGTCAACCGATTCCCCCGAGCTCCCTGCCGAAGAGACAAGAGCCTTGTTCCGTATGTCGCCGTGTCCTGATTGGGAAAGGCGTCCGTCAATGCGGAGGGTGCCTTTTGCGTGTGTATTGTTCACCTGAGTGTCAGCGCGGAGACTGGCAGCGGACACACCGACACGAATGCAAGGCCATCGCTGTGTCGGAATGGAGGAATATGGCGGGGCTATGGGAATATGGCGGTTATGTGTTCAAGAATTTGAGCGTACGCTGCGCTGCCCGTATGATCACGCGGGGTAATATTGGGCCGTTTTTTGCATCAGATACCCGAGCTTCGCGACCTCGTGTCAGCAGTGGGACAATGTGAACTGTGAACCCCGATAGTGGCTGAGATAGTGGTGGTCTGCGGTGAACTCATGTAAGCGGAGTACCAATGCCCAAAATAAGCAGTCTGCATGGATAGTAGCGAGTGCGCTAGGGAAGGGCGTGGCGCAGCCCCCTAGATGTAAGCAACTTTTGAAATAAATTTTAGAACGTCTTGTTGAATGAGCGTATGTCGTCTCTCAGGTGGTGCGATGCGCGTACAGGGCACACTGAATACGTATGGTGCGGTGTGAGGACAGCTCCTCCGACACGCGACCATAATAAGGGGGTGTGGCCGGTAGGATGTAAGAGGCTGTTTCGGGTCGGTGCGGTGGACCGTGGGCGCATGTGGGTTGGGCCACATAAGTGTATTGCAACCTATGCCCATGTTCGGTGCGGTGTGAGGACAGCTCCTCTAATACGCGACCTTACAGTACAGGGGGGTTGTGTGGGCCAGGGGGGGCAGGAGTACGGGGACAAGCCATGGCTAAGATTGTTCCCAGGAGCGGACGCCCATTCCGTGCACACCCAAAAGTATCCGGCGAACGTAGACGTCCTGTTGGATTACCACATCAGTGCGGGATGTTCGGCAGATGACGACCAGTTGAATGCCATCAAGGAGTTCCGAGGAGGAGCGGCGCTCGCCGTCTACACGGCCCAGTTGGCAGACATAGAGGTCATCCTGAAATGGATAGATTGGATCAGCAAGGAGCTGTGTAGATTGTTGCGGTTACTTGAGGAATACAGCAGCGAGGAAGAGACGCTAGGTAATGCGCAGCGCGCATTACCTCCTGACGAGCCCCTCCCTAGGGGGAGTAACCGGCAATTAATTGAAACGGGCTTGACTATTACCGAGCTCCGGAAAAAGCTGCACGGCAACATTACGATCAACACCAAAAGTTGGAAGCTTGCACGCGAAGCTTTCGGCGAGCCCCCCCTGACCCCGGAGTTCATGAGGATGGGGGAGGAGGACCTCCAAGATTTCTGTGTTCGGCTTCGTGCCTGGTGGGATTTGGCCGTTAGCACCCAGGAACTGGTTCGTCATGAATATGAGGAGACGCTGAATCCGAGTTCGAAAAGTCTACTACCGTTCTTCGAGGTGGGTGGACTGTTTTCGAGTGCGGTGGCGAAGTATAAAACCCCACCGTTGATATCCCCGCACGGCCGGGCGCAGGTCCGTTGCCTATGGGAGGCTGGTGACGCGCATGGCGGCCAACCGCAGCGAGTGTTTCGTAGAGTGTGGTGGTACATGCGAGATGAGATGGTGCGGCGGGGAGACTGTATCTATCGCCATTTGGGGGAGAGGACGCCGGACACAAAAGTATTCCTGCCGGCGCCTGCTGTACTCGGTCGTTGCGTTGACAGCCCCATTCAGGTCAAGCACACGGACGTTCATGCGCATTCCATGGAGGAACTGCTTGGGCTGGATCGGGTGTATGGTGAGCCTGGAATCCGTACCTACTCCGCCCTGATGTGCCTGGATGAGCAGGGTTACACTGAGGTCTTGCCTGAAACGGTTGAGACGAAGTACTGGCCGGAGAACGAGGATGGTGTCATGCAGCTGCCCGCGGCTTTCCAGGGCTTCCCCACCGCCTCCCCTTTCCAGCAGGCGCGCGTGGGAGGAGGGCCCGGTTGGATGACCGTGTGGCCGGCCACGCTCACCGCACACCAGGGAAAGTGCCCTGGTCAGGCCGTGCCTGGGCTGGAAGGATTATTCAGGCAGAGGTCCCTGTCCCTTTGCGTGTACCATGCGTTCTCGTACCTGGAGAAGGGTGTCATCGACCTGGACAACGCGGTGCACATCGCCTCACACGGGTTCACGGAGATGTACGGCATGCCTATACGAATGGTGTGCATAGCATGCGGTGATGCCATCCAGTTCAAGGGCGGGTACGATCTCCTGCCAAGGGTGCACGCCTGTAAGGCTTGCATACACCCCCTTCACGAGGGTACAGATCTGACGCAAGTGGGGCACGTGATGTGCGGCAAGTGCTTTGACTTCCGGAATGAGAGGGGAATAAGGCCACCGCTAATGGTCCACGAGAGGCACCGGGGATATGCCGCCACGTTGCAGGACTTTCAGGCGCTGGAACCGGCGGAGGCACGTGCGCGCGCGGTTGTCAACTTTGCAGACGTGGCCATGGGTGCGCGCCAGATTCTGCTCGCCTTCGGTCCGAGTGCCGACCTCTCACCGGAAGAGCGCGCCTCCCTCGGGGATGTGAAATGGAACCTGCCTCCGGCAGAGGCACCAAGCGCGGAGCAATGCGCGGGACCCCCCCTGCAGTATGGGGAGGGGACGGTTGTTGTGCAAGCGTCAACGGTGCAGGGGTTCCATGAACACCCGCTCTTCCAGAAGATGCAAGTGTCTTGCCCCACGATGCAGTCAGTGATCAAGGCGCTTTGCGTGTCTGTACATCGAACTGCAGCCAAACCCAGCATGGTGGCGACGGATGAAGGAGCAGCAGCTCCGGCTGCTGCTCGCGCTGACGAGCATGCGGTGCTGCTTGGCCACACACCCGCTGTTGGCGGTGGTGAGCAGCCTAAGAAGCCGCCCAAGAAGCCATATTCACGCAACCGGTCTCCAGCTGCCCAGCTCCGGCGGCAGGCGGATAGAAAGCGGAAGGCGGCGGTGCGAAGACGGCGGACGACACCCGTCAGGCAGCCTATGTTCGACGCCAACGGTTACCTAACCAGTGAACTCTTACACCAGCTTAGCTTTCCCGGCATGGAATTGGCGAAGCTTGTGGCTTCCGTCATCACCCACAACTGGAATTGTTCACGGCCCACGTTCGCGTGGCGGTGCAGTTGCCACCTGTCCCCAAAGGATACCCCTGGCTGGCATCGGAACGTGGCCTCATTGCAGGCAGTCCCACCTTGCCTTGGGCTGGCTGCGCGTAACACTAAGGCGAGGAGTGCACCTATGCCTGCCACTACAGCACCTCCCACCGTGCCATCGCACGTGGCAACTTCCGGCAGGAAAACATGTCGCCCTAGGAAGACGCTGGCAGCCATGGAATGCGGATTGGGGGGCCAACCGGCGACCAGTGCTGCTGCACCAATGGCTGCTCCCGCGGCCACACCGGCCCCGGAAGCACGCGTCGTCGGGGCAGCTCCGCCCTGCCCCCAAGGCCTGACGGAGGGCACCTTGGTGTATGGCAATGATGGACGGGTGCACCATGTACGGACTGCGGACATGCGATTGATGCTAGATTTTGCGTGTGACGCACCAGGCGAGGAAGGTCGACTGATTTTGGACACGGAGGTCAAGCAACTTCAGACCGACGGCCCGCACGTGATCGCTGAGCCGGGTGTTCTGGACGCCAGAATGCAGCTAACCCATGTACAACCAGCGCAACAGCAGGGCTTTGCAACCGACGACGCCCTCAAGGAATACCTGGCATCCGCTGGGCTAACGTTAAGGGATGTCCCGTTTGACGGTGATTGCTGGCTTTCCGTGGTTGCTCCGTACATCACAGGTGCGGATGGACGACCCTATCACCAAGTGCAATGGAACGGCGTGAAGTTCTGGACACGCAAGCTGCGGGAGGCTTTAGTTGAGTATATTATCACAAACCCCACCTGGAGCGATGGATCTGGCCGCCGCCCGGAGTGGCTGAACGATCCCGAATTCATCAGTGATCTGCATAAAGGGAAGGCGCACAGTGACGAGCATTCGTTCCTGGTCCTGGCGAGCATGGCCAAACGGGTTCTGCAGGTGTACCGGATATTCCCCACTCAAGAGGAAGTGTTGCGCCGGAAGTGGCCACAAGGCGTCAATCACAACAATCTCGTCATGCCCGACATTGACAACGCGATATACGGCCAATATGCGCCCTTCAGTATGCAGTACTTCTGCCCGCCCCCGGAAGAACCAATGACGAGCACCGAACCCATCCGGATCCTGCACATGCTGGAGGTTCCGTTATACGACCCCAAGCTTCCGGAAGATGACCAGACATGGGTAACTTACCCTGGCCACTTCATGCGGATCCTCACGGAGGAAGCGGCGGTAAAGGAAAAAGCTGAAATGGAGAGATTGAGCAAGGGAAAACGCGTGACGACGTCCGATGGTGCGCCAGGGAAGAAATCGAAGAAGCCGTCCAAGACTAACTAATCAGGTACTGCTTTGGATCTCATCAACAATCGCTTTCTGCAATCGACATCTGCGTGATGGATTACAGCCGGTGGGTTAGGAGTGGCGTGCGCGTGTCCTTGTATACAAAACCTTACAAATCCTAATATACTGGTTGTTGTCATGTGCAGGCAAGAGGCGCTGCTGTTCAGAGTTGGAGTCGAGCAGCTCCCATCGCAGCGGTAGAGTGATGTTGCAAAGCAGCGTGGCAAACTCATCTAAGCAGTAGAGCAATGTCAGAAATAAGCAGTCTGCATCGATAGGAGCGAGTGCGCTAGGGAAGGGCGTGGCGCAGCCCCCTAGATGTAAACTATACGTAAATGTAAATAAACAAGTATTGCGTTCCTTTGTAACCGCCTTTCCGCCTCGAGTGGCGGACCACCTGTTTGGAGAGCCTAGCGGGAGCCTGAAACCGAAGGGAGGGGGGTGTTAAGCCCAGTTTGTTATGCGGTTTTGATGTAGTTATGTGGTTGATATGTTGGTTGATATGTTTGTTGATATGTTGGTATGGTTGTTATGTTACTTATGTGGTTGGTATGTGGTGTGTGCTGTCCGGGGAATGTGCAGGAAAAGGCAAAGGTCACGAGAACCAGGAAGGCCTCCGAGGTTCAATGCGATATTGAAACCTACATCATGGCTTCTCCACCAGCCTTCGATATCGACGCCGGACTCATAATACACCTCAGCAAGGCGTTCAAGCGGGACCCCCCAGCGAAGCAACGGCATGCGATGATCGTGGAGAAGGTCACCACCATTTACCCCATGCTGACGCAGAGAGAGGCGACGAGAAAAGTGAACGCTCGTTTATACAATCGCCGGGCCGGCATAATGCAGCAAAAGGGAATGACGCTGGCTCGGTTTCAAGCGGATGATTTGGCAGCGTGCAAAAACTTCAACCTTCAGGCGCTGGCGTCGAAGAGGCCCCATCTCGTGATTCCACTGACACGCGCTGAAGCGCATACCAGTCGCCCCCTCCCCATTGCGGCAGGTGGGGCGCGGGCGGAGCCCATGGCACCGAGGACGGAGGTGTCGACCCCGCCAACAAGCCCTACCACGCAGTGCGGCACGCCAACGGTGGCTGATGCGGCAGGAGAACCGGGGGGTGCACATCTGCATGGGGGGGGGGCAGCAGTGTCCGGCGCACAGGCGCCCGGGGCAGAGATGACTCCGCGAACCAGCGCTAGATTCCAGCGCACGAGGCTCCGACGTGCCGCGCGCGCAACAGGCCAACGAATCAACGGGGAGCAATCCGTGGCTTCACAAGCAGCCCCAGAAGACGTTCCAGGGAGCGACTCGGCACCTGTGCGTACCAGCCCTCGGCTAAACACGCAGCATGAGAACGCGAATGACCTGCAGGTGGAGAACGATATAGCAAGTAAGTCGGCCCCTGGGACCAGTTTCCGTTGTCGGTTTGACTAGCCTGGCCCCGTGTGTAGGTGGTGACGTGATGTTGACTGGTTTGCAGTTCCAGAGTGCCTTCGATTACCTGTGCGTACCAGCCCTCGGCTAAAGAACGCGTACGAGCTGCAGGTGGAGAACAATATAGCATGTAAGTCGGCCCGTGCGTGCAGTCTTTGTTGTCGATTTGACTAGCCGGGCCCTGTGGGTAGTTGGTGACGTGATATTGTATGGCTCGCAGTCAAGAGGCGCAA
>LGRX02030135.1:0-29028 GCA_001247695.2 Cymbomonas tetramitiformis
TGAGGACATCGGTTTCGCTCCGCTCTTCACGCTGGACGACGCTACTTTGGCCGTCCGCGTGGAGGCCAACAATTTGTTGTTCTCCACGCTCGAGCTGCTGGTAGACCCCTCCTCGCCCGCAGCGGACTGGATGGACTCGTCCCACGCCAGCTTCCCGACAGACGGTAAGCGTGTTCTGCTCGAGTTCGCCCGTCGGATGATCCCGATTGGTGACCCCTTCCAGGGGCAAGCGGACATGTTCGCCGTCCGCATCCCTACTGCGGGCATGGACCCTCATGGACCGATCGAGGACTTCAACGCCGCGCTCAAGGCTGCGAGATCAAGGGCGACGCTCATGGACGAGGACGTGAAGTCCCTTTTCATCAAGGCCCTCGACTCCACCTTCTACCAGCCGGTGGTGTCCCGCTTGCTTCTCCACGACCAACGAGCCGCCCACGACCTCCTCACTATTTAGCAATGGGTACGTGAGTGCTACGGCGAGCACGTGCGGGCGGGCACAGCCACCGCATCCGCACACCGGTACTCCCACGGCACGCACTTCATGGAGAAGGACATCGGTGATTCGGGCACGACGGGTGAGATCGCGGACTTACGCACGATGGTCCTCGACTTGAAGCGGCAATTGGCCGACTTCCTCGTCGCCGCCGAGTCCGAGCCGTCACCACGGGGATTTACCCCTCGCGCGGACAAGCCGGACCGCCGCGTCAAGACCCGCTTCGCGGCCTCGCCCCTCCCCAAAGGGGGGAATTGGTCTCAATCCGTCTCAAGGAAGGTGGCCTTCCACCGAGACACCGGTGCGACCATCCCGTACTGCCAAAATCAAGTGTGCGCTAAGGGGAAAGCGCGGCATTGGCATCGGGACTGCCCGAACGGGGGCAGGACCGGACTCTCGGCCTACGCCTTCGCCGAGGAGGCCGAGAACTCCGTGCTGGCCGCGAAGTTCCAACACGCCATCGACCACGGCGACCCCGTGGAATTCGACGCCCTTTGTATGCTTGCGGGCGGGAAGCCGGAGGTCTTCACCGATCTTTCCGCGTGCTCGTTCTGCGAGGAGGACGGTGAGGTCCTCGTGTCCGCCGTCACCGAGTTCTCTGAGATGGCACGCACGGCTGGGGCTTCAACATTCAACATCAACACCTTCACTGCCGACTTGCCGGTGGTGTCGGAGCCGACCGCGCACTCCTCGCCCGCGTCGGTTGAATCCGAGGAAGAATGGACCGGTCCGCCGAACCCCTTCTGCCCTCCCGTCACCCGCACGTTTGCCGATTTCATTGAGAGCACGGGGATTGCATTGGGGGCGCCCGACGAGCCGGCCGCGAGCATGAATTTGCTCTCCGCGGTTGAGGCACCGGAGCGCGTGATGGACTACAAGCCCGCGACCTACGCCACGAGCGACGACGACGACGAGGATGCCTCGGTGGCACCGCCGCGGCCACGGTACGGCTGTGGGAACGCCATTCCGGGCTTCGGGAGGTCTCTTCTCACTTCGTCCTTGGTGTGTGCGCTGTTTGTGATTTGTGCCACCGCCGCGCCGCACAACGTTGCCGATGTCGGTGGTGCCGGTGCGCGCACATGCACGGCTCCACCGGTCGGTGGTGCTACGTGGACTGCCTCGGCAGTCCCAGCAGCTACGGGAACTTCGCCGACTGCAATGGTTCGTAACGATCTTAGCGACGCGGTGGGTGGTGCGAGCACGGCTGCTATTCCGCCACATCGACAGGCGCGGTATCGGGAGCTGCGGCAGGGATTCCACACTCTCCGCAATGTCCCACGGCCACCATGGCTATATGACCCCGACCCTGATTACGTTCCGCCGTCACCGCCTTACCCGCCACCGCCGTACTCGTCCGATGACGAGGAGCCGAGCTCTGGTGACCATGCGGGTGTGATCGAGGATTCAACAATTTCTTCTACGAATGATTTACCACCGGCCCCGGAGGCCGGCAACTACTTCACCCTCACGCTGCTCCGGGCCGGATCGCCAGCCCCGCAGACCCCTAGTGGCTGAGATTGGTCACACCGTGCCTGCCTAGAGATTAGCTATTGCTTAGCCTCCTAGATGTGCAGAGGAGCTCTCTAAAATTGAGTTGTGTTTAGGGTTTTAGCAGTTAACACAGTATCTGTCAACCTTGTTGTGACCTGGGACCGCCCTGACCAAGAGTACAGGCCCCCAGGTGTGCTACAGTTTCCTCCGGAAGTTAAGTAGGGAGTTTGTTTGCTTCGTTTCACTGCTAACTCCGGTCACCACCCTAGGTGGTGTGTTGGATGTGACACACCGACTGGATAATCTGTCACTTGTCACCTCCTAAAGTAGGCTGGGTGACCGTCACTAGTAGTCGGGAAACTCCCGTTAGTATTTATGTGTATACCTCTTTTATCTATCTGACTTTTACCGTTCTGATCCCGAAACCCTTAACTCAGGGTTTATTTCCAGTTATCCGATATATTCACTCCGAACTATATATCTGACATTTATTGTATTTCCACCGTAAGACTCTCACGGAGCTTTTCGATGACTAGCAGACTTTTTCTTAGAATACCCGGTCTGCGTATATATCAGAAAACAGGGACAACCCTGGCACGGAAAAACATCTTATAGTATTCTTGGGAATTACTTTCACTACGACTCTACGAGTGCCCGTGGGCTTTTAAGCGATCCCGCTTTTAAGAGACTTTGCATACATTCATGGAAACACTCATATTTTGACCAGCCATATCTCCTAGAGGACGCACTGAAAATGAAAATGGTTTTGTATCATTTTCTACCCGCGTCGAGATCCCCCGAAATATGCAAAGAGATCCCTTAAAAGCCCGCGGGAACCCATAGGACAGTACTGTATCAATAAATTATCGGACCATACAAAACCCTAAACATATCACTTATTTACCCCATGCAGACCAGCCATATTGATCGACTAGAAATATGCATAAAAGCGCACTACGATCTAGTACAAATGCACAAGCATCCTGAGCGTCTTCCGAATTGTATGCAGCCTACACGGTTGTTTACTTACCTGGCTTATTACTCGTTTTCAGTCATTTTGTCAAGCGTTGAACGTTTGCAGAGTGTGTATATTTCATGCTCAAGTGTGGAGTTATTGCTTGGCTGAAATTTGTAACATCCTTGCAAGCCTTTCTTGGCAGGAAAAAGCTGTTTTCTGAATGGTTCCCCTCTTCTAATGGCGAGGCCCACGACGGCCTCGGGCTGCCTCGAATGCTTTACACCGCACCCTACGCCTTCAGAGTAAAACCTCCAGAGTGTGGCATTGTATACTTCCACAAGAGTGGAAGGCACGATCGCAAAGGTGGTTCCTATTGTTTGCCGCCCGTTGTCATTCATTGATAACGTTATATGCGAAGGGTCCAACGCATCCCCCACCATCCTCAAGGGTCCAAAAAAAGCATAGTCGGGCCGCGTTTTGATGATGTAGTCATACGTAAAACCATGAGCTTCCTCATACCTTTTGACTTGCTCAAAGCAGTAGTTGATCCAGAAATATTGCAGGAACATGCGGTTTCCCATACAACACGGATATCGCCTGGACACTTCAGTATTGCAGCACTTATGCTGCCCAGGAAGCCCGTAGAGACAGGAGCTATTCTGACCGACTGTAAGGGTCTTCGGGGAGAGTGCCTCCCGCAGGAACGAGCGAGCTTTATTTGCGAGCTTCGTGCTCACTGATATGCTAACGTCACCCGAGCATTCGTTCGAGGCCCTCCTATCAATGCGCCCAACATTCACCACGACGTGTACATCAGTGCGACTTGATACTGTTTCTATCAATTCACGTCTTATATTATCCCATATATCCTGTCGAAAGTGCATTGTACCCACTACGCAAACTGCGACACGTGGATCTCGGTTTAAAAACCGGTGTGTCTGCTTGGGTTCCGACAGAGGCGAATGGATTGAAAGTACCGGTTCCGAGACACATAAGAAAGCGGTGACAAAGTAAGACATTGCAGTGAATAAACTTCGAGAACGCGAACAAGAAAGCCTCATCTTGCAGCTATCCTCTCATTCAAGCAGCACGCACCTCTAGCGATGACGCAAGTGACAGCAAACTAACATTAGGAAGACCGAAAAGTTGCAACGTGCGACGGTTCACAGTTGAGTGTATGGTTTGAGGGCCGTAAAAGGGACAGTTTTGTTCGTGTGGCAACTCGGCATTTAGGAAAGTCTACACAGCAAAGCATGCCGCTTCTCTCCAGATTCCGGAATGATATTCAATATTGTTTTTCAGACCAGGATGTCCACGGGTTTTGAAGCTGCAGCTCGTTAAATTCGCGCGATGAATGAACGAGCCTTCCGATAGAGCTATCTCTTTATTGGATCCGAGTCCACCCCCTGGACTTATTAAATTTAGGATGTTTTTATAATTGTTGTAGCACCTGGTATAATTAATATATCCATGCAAATATATAAATTGACAATTATTTATATATTGAACTTTGAATTATACCGGGTGCGCTCGGCTGTCCCCCCCATATAGGGGGTTATATTGAGCGGGTTCCATCAGGGACCTCAATATGACTGCTAAAACACCCCATATCGGATGCCCCATTCCCGCCCCCCCACCGGTACAAGGCATGAATCCAACCCCCCCCAGCCCTTTGGGGGGTCCCATAGGTGGAAAATATAACCTTTGGGTGCCCTCCATGTGGAAGTTGGGTGGCACTTTTCGCTTGGCAAATTACCTAAAATTCACACATTCCATTAAATCCTCGCAACCCCTACACCCCTCTAAATGACGCAAGTCATGCAGAACCCCCCCAAACCCCTCGGGGGGGGGGCATTGATAAAGTGTGGAACCATGGATTGCCCCCCAAATCTATTTTAGGGGGGGATTGGGCTTGGTCAATTTTGGTCATTTTTTTGGTCAACGCGGGGCAAAATGATGCCCTCGACCCTCGTCCGTCGGCCCAAAGGCCCCAAGGCGAACCCTGGCGGTTTCTGGTGGTTCCCTGGCGGTTGAGGAAGGTTGTATTTATGAAGCGCTCGACAATACACGAATGACCTATGGGAGATACGGCAAAATCGATCGGGAAAAAATGAGTCCACCCCCTGGAATTATTGACGATCCTATTAGGAGTTAAGCGAGCCCCCCTTTATCGGATTTGGCCCGTGTCATCACCGCAATCGCGCTTCGATATCCTTGTTCGATCGATGTCATCAATAAAAAAAATCAGTTTTGGCGATCCATATCTCTTTATTGGATCCGAGTCCACCCCCTGGACTTATTAAATTTAGGATGTTTTTATAATTGTTGTAGCACCTGGTATAATTAATATATCCGTGCAAATATATAAATTGACAATTATTTATATATTGAACTTTGAATTATACCGGGTGCGCTCGGCTGTCCCCCCCATATAGGGGGTTATATTGAGCGGGTTCCATCAGGGACCTCAATATGACTGCTAAAACACCCCATATCGGATGCCCCATTCCCGCCCCCCCACCGGTACAAGGCATGAATCCAACCCCCCCCAGCCCTTTGGGGGGTCCCATAGGTGGAAAATATAACCTTTGGGTGCCCTCCATGTGGAAGTTGGGTGGCACTTTTCGCTTGGCAAATTACCTAAAATTCACACATTCCATTAAATCCTCGCAACCCCTACACCCCTCTAAATGACGCAAGTCATGCAGAACCCCCCCAAACCCCTCGGGGGGGGGGCATTGATAAAGTGTGGAACCATGGATTGCCCCCCAAATCTATTTTAGGGGGGGATTGGGCTTGGTCAATTTTGGTCATTTTTTTGGTCAACGCGGGGCAAAATGATGCCCTCGACCCTCGTCCGTCGGCCCAAAGGCCCCAAGGCGAACCCTGGCGGTTCCTGGTGGTTCCCTGGCGGTTGAGGAAGGTTGTATTTATGAAGCGCTCGACAATACACGAATGACCTATGGGAGATACGGCAAAATCGATCGGGAAAAAATGAGTCCACCCCCTGGAATTATTGACGATCCTATTAGGAGATAGGCGGGTGTACCCTTATTACCACTGTTTTGAGGATGCGGTGTCGGGGAGCGACACGCGCGATTCGGTATCATGGGCCATGGAAATTTTGAGTATTTTGGATGTCAAAAAGCTCCCATTTTGCTCATATACCATATCTGCGGCGTTTTGGGGGCTCTACACATCACATGAGCACTCACTGCGATAGGGTACGTGTACCCTTATTACAAAATAGAAATCCATGAAAGATGACCCCATAGTCGGTTGGAAAGATCATATATAAGGATGTTTTGGACCCATTGGGACCCTATGGGACTAATTTGACCGATATTGCGTCATGGGCACCCCTTGCTTGCCCGCCCATACACGCGGGGCGCGGGCGGTGCTATCTGCCGTGCACGCGCCGGCGGCACGCACCCAAGGTGTGCCGCGCGGGCGGCCACGATGCGATACCATAGGAAACGCGGAGTAAACGCGGCTCGAGACCCTTGAACTTTGGCAGGTTGATCGCTTGGAAGCCTAGACACTCATGCGCAATGCAATCGTCTACAGCTTCGGCATACCGCATGTCCGTATCTCCCTTCTTCCCCCCCATGCCGGTCGGTAGGTTGGCACTATCGCCGCACGGTACGTATGCACGCACGAAGCAAGGCAATGTAAGGCATGTGTAGGAAATAAAATTACCTTAACGGCGGCTGCGGTACAAAATCCAGATGCGCAGATACGCGCTGATACAGACGAACCAACCGAAACGAACGACACTGTAACGTGGTCGGAAGAGCCAAGGTTTTTAAAAGTATACTTACTGTATTGTGTCATGCCACGGCGGAGACTATCCTCTACAGTAGATATTCATATGGGATCCCTATTCATATATGTAGGCGATTATACGAGACATATACGAAGGTCACATGACAACGACAGATCGAGACTGTACCCTTACTGTATTACCAACTGTACCCTTATTACACGGGGAAAAAATGGTGATCTTGCGCCACCCAGTTCAAGCGTTGTACCGCGATGGGGTTCAACCCACGCGGCAAAAGGTTCGCGCATACGTCTATAAAAACTAATTTTTATGCTCTTGCGAACTTAAATCGGCGTTTGCTATTGGTTTCAGATATGCGGGGGGTTTTCACCAGCTATTTACAACACTGTTTCGACCGTTTTCGCTCCAGATAAGGCGAATCAGAGCATCGACCGATATATGGGGCGTTCGGGCTTCCAAATTTACTCAAAATTCAACTTGGGTTAACCGGGTTTGGGCTATATATCGCCGCAAGGTATCGCCCACGGAATTGTGGTAATAAGGGTACAGTTGTAATAAGGGTACACCCGCCTATACTGTAGAGCGAAGCGAGCTAGCGATAGCGACTCGCGAGCTACCAGCAAGTACTGTAGCGATCAACCGAGCGTTATTCTAAAGTATTCTGTATGACGCGACGGTCGGTGGTAAGGTATGGTATATCTAGCTTATAAGAGGTAGTTATAGCTGCCACGTCAGACTATATGCTCTGGACTGTGCCGGGAGAGCGCATGCGCCACGTCGACCGAGCGCGATCCGGAGCATATACGTCTGACGTGGCAGCTATAACTAGCTTGTCGCTCGCTCGTCTTCGACTGATCCTACGGTCGCACTGCTCGCTCAGACCCGAATGCTATTCTTGCCACGTCACTATCATAACTTTTGAGCTCTGTTTCCAAATCCTTGATGCTGTTCGACATTTTGCTCTCTCCTCCCGAAATTTGGAAACGAAGCGACAGCATCGAGCATACAGCATTTGGAAACAGCATCGAGCAGCCCGCGACAGCCGATTCAGTCGCGTTTTTTGCGCGGTTGGGCACGATTGCTCTCTTTTGGCGACCTTTCGCATGAATCGGCTCCCATAAGCTCAGCTCCCTTGTGCGAAGGTGGGATAAGACGAATGGCGTTCCCACGGTGGTAGGGGCGGGGTTGGGGAGGGAACACCATCCTTCCTACCTGACCATACCCGCATGTGCACCCACTATCGGGAAAGCCGCCAATCAGAACATGCCAGCTCAAAGATGCCATTTGATAGATAGTGTGAAACACATACAGGGTATAATATTCTGTATATCAGTGTTTTAATACTATCGTTGTACGCAAAAATATGAGGTCCTAGTTTCACCCCTTGCTCTGAGTAGCCCTGTCACCCTGTCACCTGCTTTCGCTCCGCCCGACCGTCCGTTCCGCACAGCTTAGATAAAACACCAATTAATTTATCTAAGCCAGTTTTAGTTCGACCGGATCACTGCGTTTCTTCCCTGTGCTGGAGTGACTTATACATATATATATATATATATTACGTCCTCCATCAGGTTATGGGCCATACCATTTCGTCAGTGGTGGTCCGATCTCGTCTTTAGCTCGCTTCGGCCTGGTGCGTCGATTCTACTTTTGACCTTTACTTTAGCCTGGAGCGCCAAACCGACCTTTACTTGGCCTGGAGCGCCAAACCATTTTCCTACTTCGGTCTGGAGTACCGATCTGACAGATTACCCTGGTAACGCGCTGGCGACAGGCAATCTGCCTCTCGCAACCCTCTCGAGAGAACCCTCAATTTTGTCCACCCAGCGACAACATCAACCGTTTTGGGCACCCAGTTTCCAACACGCACCTTGCGCTTCCTCAAGAGCGCCACCGACCTAATTCCCCTTTGGCTTGCAAGCGACTACTGAATCGCACGCGCTATTTGCCTTTTCTTTACCCTACGCCCAACGTGTACCTTCGACAAATCATCTTATGCGAGGCAGCACTCCTGTATAATAGATAGTTTGAAACACATACAGGGTATAATATTCTGTATATCAGTGTTTGATACTATCGCTGTACGCAAAAATATGAGGCTGAAACGGATGATATATGTCTGTAAAAGATATAACATATGAGAGTAAGAGAGTCTAAGTAGCTTATGCTACATGCGCTGTGTAAAGTTGTACGAGTACGGCTACGGTAATGCTCGAGTACTCTAACACGTGGCTCGCGGTCTCTATCGCTGTGACTCGCGGTCTCGAGCCGAATAATGCAGTCATCTGTCACATGCATTGAGGAATGTCATACAGGGGGCAGTACTGGATATCTAGTCCCCCGTGACACCACCACATTCTGTGGATGTGTGTGGCAGTGGCATGATAATGAAAAACAAGCAATATCAATATACTCGGAGACGGAGCTAGCAGAGATACAGGCATTTGCATTGGCAAGAACCGGTCCTACTGGTGCCTCCGGGTCTTTAGAAATAGACATGCTCGCAGAGGCCCACCTTCCCTCGCCTCGGGTCACCCTATCAAGTTCTGCCGTTGCAGTGATGCTAAGACAATCTCGTCCTGTCGTTGTTGTTGTTGTAGTTGTTGTTGTTGGGCATGTAGCTTCTGTGCTTCAGCTGCTCGTAGTCTCTCCTTCAGCTTAACACCCCGGTCCTTAATATCCAAGAGGCGGGCGGTGAACTTGTCGATAATGGGAACCCCGTGTTTTGTGGTAGGAAGGGCTTTAGTGAAAATGTCAGCCTGATTGTCATCGGTCGGAATCCAGACCGGGATAAACTTCCTGAGGGGCCCCTGACACCAGTTCCTAACCGCGTGGAACCGAACCGCAATGTGTTTGAGCTTAGTAGAGAGTGCCCGCTGAGTGACCAAAGTCTGAACTGCTGAGTTATCTACATTGATGGTGATGGGCTCAGCTCAGGGAAAGAACTTTGTCAGTGTGTTGTGGATGGCCAGGGCGGAGGTGCAGGCTTCTGGCATGGCAACATACTCTGCCTCTGTAGAGTGAAGGGCAGTGCATGACTTCTGCTTCTTTGACCACCAGTCAATGGTCATACCGTGAAAGTAGAGACAGTAGCCGGAAACTGAGTTCCGTGTGGCAGTGTCTCCTGCATGGTCTGAGTCACAGAACGTTGTGAGCTGGGGTGTTGTAGAGTCAATAGCCATAGCAAGTGTGTAGTCTCTGGTGGAATAGGCATAGTGAAGGATCCGCTTGGCAGCGGTGAGGGCCTCAACTGTGGGCTGGTGGCAGAACTGAGCCAGATACGTGACGTGGTAGTATATGTCGGGTCTGACTGTCCTGGCTAACCAGAGCAGAGAGTAGATCAAGGATCTGAGGGGTGTCTCAATGGACCTGTCAATGGCATCAGGTGGGGGAATGGGGAGGGAGAGACCCTCTGTCATCGGTGATCGAGGTGCCTGCTTATCCGTGTCTATGCTGAACTTAGCACACAGATCTGTGATGCTCCGCTCGTGTGAAAGCTCAATCCTGGTCGGGTATGACTCTCCTGTAGGAAGTGTCTCAGTCTGGACATCAACCCTGAGCTGGAGGAACTGGTTGAGGACACCAGAGTAGGTGGCCTGGAATGTGGACATGATGTCAGTGTGAAACTGGGATCTGGACCGCTCATCGGCACAAGCCACAATGAAGTCATCAACGTAGATGAGGACTATGAAGAGCTGACCGTCAATCCAGCCGATGTACAGGCACTCGTCATATGTGGACCTGCTGAGTGTAGGGTAGCGGTCTGTCATGAACCTGTGTGCGGTCTCTGACCAAAGTCTGCCTGAGGTCCGATGTCCGTAGAGTGCCTTCTTCATATAGGCACCTACATATCCTAGGGGATGGACGTACCCCTTCGGAAACCTGACATAGTACCGCTCATCCTCAGGTATTAGAGCCTGGAGGAAAGCCTGAGAGACATCATAGTGGTATGGCATGAGTCTGTGTGTCAGGCAGAGCGCTAGTAGGAGTCTGAAGGTGGTGAGCTGAGGTGTAGGGGCAAAGGTCTCCGCCTCCTCATAGAAGGTGCGGTCTGCTGGAAATGACAGCCTGACTAGTTCGTACAGTCAGGTGTCATATCCAGTGTGTCATTCTCGGTGTACAGCTAGTGACCTAGACTCAGTATTTATGTCCTTCTATACGAGTCTAGTGATCCGTTTGTTCCGTCGGCTCTCGGGTCCCCACTGCCTTGACTTGCTGTTTCTAGCAGGTTTTGGTCCCACTTCACGCTTGCGTGTTGTGATTTTAGCGTAGAAATTTTATTATTTGTCGTTATCTCTTTCGAGAGGGTGCGTCCACGCCTTGTGGCGCGCTCAGATTGGGTTTCTACGAGTTTCTGGAAGCAGTTAGTTTCGGCTTTGGGCAGTTACGACGAGGTGGACTCCTACGATTTTTGTTACGTTATTTCATTATTAGATCTCATTTTCTTTGATGGAATCTCAGCAGATTTCTTCGAGTGAGGAGCTCATGACTCTTTTAGCAACTATTGATGGCAAGCTGCTGAGTTTGGATTCGCTCAACCGCGCGCGCACGGTTGGCCTCATTCGCTCTATGGAGCGCGCTCTTTTGCATTTTCGGAGCTCGGAGATTTTGGCAGATTCATCGGCGGTTTCTCCACCTGTTACTTTGCAGATTATCGTTTCAGACAGTAATAGCACTGTAGTAGGTGGTGCTCAGACCAGCAGGTCTGAGACTGTTGTGGATTCCGTATTTTCGACAGTTTCTTTTTGCGACATGGGCGTTGGCGATCAGAGCGCGATTCCGAGCATCAGGTCAGTTGCATCTCAGGCTACTACTACTAGACCCTCGTCTATTTCCCCTAGGACGAGCGACACTGTGCGGCAGGCCCCTCCTGCAGGCACAGAAGTTCACTATCATCACCACCACCATCCTACGCCTGATTATATGGGCTCTGGTCAGCGACAGTTTGATGCTTTTGACCGTAGTGAAGAGGAAGATGAATCGGACTACCCACTTGGGTATTACGACGATTCTGACGACAGTTGTGAGGTAGAGGAGGAGCACTATGGCCACTTGGCCGCTCCGCATTTTCGAACGATCGACTGGAACAAGAATTCGAGTTGGGCACAGGTTCCCAACCACATTCTTATGGCGGAGTTTTGGAGCCCCCACTTGGGGAGGACTTTTTACCGCAAATATATTCCGATGAAGTAGATGATTCTCCTGTGGAGCCTCTCCCAGAGCACGCAGCAGAGCATTTCGAAAACGATAATTTTCCGGAGTCAGCTTTCGCTGACGGGGAAGAGCACGATGATGAGTACACCCCAGAGGAGTGGGCAGCCTGGGACGCAGGGGCTTACGACTCTCACGAGTATGGTGGTGCGTCAGAGGAGTTCGCTGAGCATTTTGACGAGTATGTTGACGACGAGTATCATTCCGATGATTATTAATTTTCTTTATACTGACCGGCGGGGCGTAGCTATGGATGCCAGCCAATTGCTGTAGTTGGGTTTTATCTTGGCATATTTATCTTATTGTCACCAGCCACTTGCGGGCAGCGTTTGTTTTTTTTATGGCACGTAATCCATGGGCGGAGATCCCTTTTTCAGAGTGCGAAGACGACAATGCTACATCGACCGGCAGGAAGCTTAATTTTAGCTGCCTAATCCAACATGCAGACCGGCGGTTTCTTACGTGCGTTACCCAGCCACTTGCAGGCAAAGAAAATTTGTGATCGGAGACGTATTATTATTTTTTATCTCGTTGCTCACAGCTCATCCTAGCATGTACGTTATGCTTTGGCACTCAACCACATCTTGAGACCTAGCTAGCTCCTAGAGTTGCTTTCAGTAAACTCTAGTAGCTAGGGTGGCGTGTTGTCACAAGCTGTGCACCTCAAATGAGGTGGTGTGCTGGAAATGACAGCCTGACTAGTTCGTACAGTCAGGTGTCATATCCAGTGTGTCATTCTCGGTGTACAGCTAGTGACCTAGACTCAGTATTTATGTCCATCTATACGAGTCTAGTGATCCGTTTGTTCCGTCGGCTCTCGGGTCCCCACTGCCTTGACTTGCTGTTTCTAGCACGGTCCATGTCTCCTCTGGTGGTGCATCTGGCCTTGAACTTGTCAAGGAAGCCGTCTGTCAGCTTCTTGAGCTTAAAGACAAACTTACTGGGGAGGACGGTGGAGCCTGGGGGGAAGGCGGTGACTGGATCGGCCCTGTCTGGCTGAAGTATGCCGTCCATCTCTGACTGAATGGCTTTGTGCCACTGTCTCCAATTAGGGCTGACCCGAGCCTGTCTGTATGTAGCAGGGTCTAGCTCGTCCATGAAGGCATCACTCGGGAAGTCTGCGGGGTCTGAGTCTGCGTCTCTGAGGGCAAGGAGCATGGCCTTCTGGTCTGGGGAGATGATGACAACATCGGTGTCTGCATACTGGGTGGAGTGTGAGTCAGCAGAGTCGAAGTACACCTGGTATCTGTGCTGGACCTGAGGCTTATGGTCTACAAACACGATGACTGCAGGGTGATACTTCTATCGGTCAGCTGGCTTAGCCGAGCACATAGCAAAACACGGGTAAAAGACATTAGGTGCCCCATGTTTGTGTATGTGCTTGAGAAAGCTGATGAGAGTGGCATAGTGGCTCTTGGCCAGCTGAAGATAGTGTATGAGCTTTACCCAGACTGGATGTCTGAGTTTAGCACACTGGACCTTGACATAGGCAAAGGTCTGTGACTCGTGGGTGCTGCATGCAAGCTCGAGGATGTCGGGGGAGGAGAGGGCTGTGGGGCGTCGGATGGGGTACAGCTTCTTTGTGAAGATAGCTGTGGAGGCGGGATCAACCAGAGTGTTGTGCGTGTTGGCAAGTGTCTTAGCCATGAGAGCAGGGTCAGTGACAAACGTAGGCCTAGAGAGAGCCTTGAGTTTTCCTTTCACTGTATCAAGGCATAGATAGTTGCCTGGTGTGAGATTCCCGACATAGCGGTATGGCTTGCTCTTAGGCTGTAGCTTAGCCGAAGTGTCAGCTTTAGCTCCTGCCTTAGAGCGCTGTGCGGGGTCCTGCCAGACATTGCACTCGGACCAGAAGGGCCGGAGCTCGGTGTAGTCGAAGTGACGGCCGGTGTATCTGAGATGAGGTGTGTCCATTCCAATGTGCTTGTTAGGCATAACATTGAGGACTTTTAATTAATTATTTTATTTATTTTAATTAATTAATGGCATGGAGTGCAGCAAGAGGCCATGTGTACAGCGGGGCATCATATGTGCGCATGGTGCTGCTCATGATCTTCTGCATGTCTCTCCAGAGCACCTCAATCTGAGCCTGGAACTCGTGCATGTATGGCGGACCGGTCTCGTGGCGCATGCGGTACTGTCGCGGAGCAGTGTCTTCATCTCCTCCGATGCGTACTCTGTGGCACAGACTGTGTGGAAAGTGATGGTCTCTGGTGTGAAGCCGTGTGACTGAATGTCATCAAGGACTGTTGGAAACAGCACAGCAGCCACGGGGAGCAGCCACGGCAATCAATGCCCAAGCTAAGCCGACCAGCAGCTCCGATCCTTGCAAACATTCTTCCCCATGAACAGACAGGCGGCACAGGTGCTAGCTGCTGACCACTAGCCGGCAGGAATTTGACTCAGCAATCTTTCCAACATGAGATGAGCACCTAGCAGTATTTTATTCGGCACCCTCTGTTCATTTCTTTTCACTTGTGATCATGACTAGCTACGAGACTTATAACATTCTCATTAGATGTAAAATCTAGTAGCTAGGGTGGTGACTTTCACAAGCTGTAGATTCACCTCAGATGAGGTGGTGTGCTGGAAATGGCACAGTGACATGTTCGTACTGTCACGTGTCATATCCGGTGTGTCATCTTCGGTGACTCTGCTTGTGTCAGTCAAAGTACTTATTCCCGTATGTTATCAATTATTGAGTTCGTTCTATCTCGCCGGGAGCGTTCTCCCCGTGGCTGCTGTGTTGTTTCCAACAAGGACAGACTGGAGGTGGAAGTGTTGGCCTCCCTTAGAAGGCGAGGCAAATCCGAAGGCCTTTTTAGTGACGGGGCACTTAAAGGCACTGATGAAGACTGACTCGTCGTAGCCAGGGGGTTTGCATGGGCCCCAAATGTCAGCAAATATGTGCTGGAATCGTGGAATGGCTTGGACTGTTCCCATTTGACAGGCCGGTGGTTGGCCGGCAAAGCCGGAGGCGGTCTGCGGTTGGCTCTGTCAAATACATTAACCCCTTAGCTGCGACACGTTGAGAATTCTCAACAAGGCCTCGAAAATGAGAGCGTGGCTTACCATGAAACTGCATATGCGCGGTTGGCGCATCGAATATTGTAAGGTTTGTGGGTGCACTCATGATATATGGCTACAGGTTAACCAATAGTATAGCACATATACTAGTGCGATATATCTCTCACGTGTTAGTATTTCCAAACCCAAATTTGTCTATTTGTGTCATTTTGCGCTTAAATTTGGCTTTGAAAAGTAGCTAACCAAGCCATAAACATCCCGTATTGGTAAGCATAATTATACGTGGCCATGTGGAAATATACGATAGAAATGGATCCCAACGCCAGTCTCGCATGCAACATGGGGTATTATATCACCACATCATAGTCTCATTTTATGAGCAAAATCACCTGAGTTTTAGCTTAAGTATGGAAAACATTTCTTAACATTCTACACATTTGGGGAGTTTGGGAGTTTTGGGAGTTGGGGAGTTTTACAATGGGAGGCCCTGAAAAAACTGAAAATTTGACCGAATCTAGGGTTTAAGATTTTCCCGAGTGGAATGTAATTTTATTTAATTTTCCGGTTGTTTTAGGGTTTAAGAAATATTCCTGATTTTCACTAAAAAAATCATCTTTTTCAGCCTGAAATAAGGAAGGTTTATGGGGTTTTTGTGTTAAGAAAACATAAATTTTCAATTGAAGTTCTACAATATTTTACGCCTTTTTAAGCTTCAAAATTTTTTCGAAACTCGGTAGCAAAATGATACTTGATACGTCTGATTTTTATGAAATATGTTTTTGGGGGTTCATCGATGAACCCCTTTTTTTTTCTTCTAGTTTTATATGAATTTCAGGCCTTTTTGGGTTTTGGGGTGTTTTACAAGGGGAGGCCCTGAAAAAATTGAAAATTTGACCGAATCTAGGGTTTAAGATTTTCCCAAGTTGAATGTAATTTTATTTAATTTCCCGGTTGTTTTAGGGTTTAAGAAATATTCCTGATTTTCACTAAAGAAATTATCTTTTTCACCCTGAATTAAGGAAGATTTATGGGGTTTTTTGTGTTAAGAAAACATAAATTTTTAATTGAACTTGTACAATATTTCACGCATTTTTAAGCTAATTTATTTTTTTTGAAAATCTGTAGCAAAATGATACTTTTTACGTCTGCTTTCATGAATTATTTTTTGGGGGGTTCATCGATGAACCAATATAATTTTTTTCAGTTTTCTATGATTTTCAGGCCTTTTCGGCGTTTTTTTAAAATTTGAAAATTTTGGAAAAAACCCAGAATTTTTCTACACTTTCAGGAATATCTTTGGTTGGCTTTGTTCCTATTTTATGGGGGTTGCCCCGTTTTTTCCCCTTATTTCAGGCATAAAACAGCCGACTACCGCTAGGTCACCAACTCCAGTTACGACGCGCGCCCGGACTTCTCTTAAATACCGAAGAACACGGACAGAAAAAATTAAACACGCAAACACTTAAACGCTTTGGACGCTTGTACTATTCACTAGATTAGAACGCTTGTTCACGTAAAATATAAAGCTTCAAATCAATATTCAAAGCAAAGTTACCGGCGCGCATGTTTTGCCTCCAGAGTTTAACACGACTTCACCCTTTCTTGTGCCCTTCGCCCCATCGCCTACTCGTCTTCGTGCATTGACCAACTACGTTCTCCATTGGTTTTTCACGTGCTTTCGCGGACCACTACTAACCACAAGTCCCGGTGGCCGGCCCCCCAGTTCGGTTCAAAACATACTTCTCGCCAAGATCCCTAACTAACTTTCACATTATCCCTGGACACTCAGTCGCATATTTCCCAATGTGTGGTACCTGTGGAAAAACAATTACGTTAGTCCAAAGCCCAACAAACCGTGCAAACAACAATGTCGCTTTCGTACCTGAGTTACTGCTCTTGAAAGGTCAAGGCCCCAGCTCCAAGCCGTTGTTCCCTAGTTAGTGACAACCCATGTGCCACAACCAGGTCCGTAGGTGAAGGCGGTACATCACAGTAGTTGGGCAATACCGTAGCGCAACACTGGTGGAGAAGACAGAATTGAAACTTGTGGTTTACCCACTGACCATTCACCTTGCGCCGACCCATGACCACCACCCTTGGGCCATCCTTTGAAAGGATGGGCTGGGATTGCTTGTGGGTCTTCGCTGTCACGCAACCCTTGCGGGACTCGGAGGCCGCGCATCTTGCTTTCCTACCGGTACCGGGCACCACCATCCATTGCCCGTAGGCCAGTTCCTCACTCCCGACACGATCGCCGGTGGTGAGGCGGGATCCCAGCGCCGTTAAGATGTCGTCGATCTCCTCCGTGGTAAACCCCGATTGCACGTAAAATGCATGTCCAGGTTTGAACCCCGCGCGGAATAGGAGGGTGGACAGGCACAAGCAAAGCCGGGAAATTAAATAAAATTACATTCAACTCGGGAAAATCTTAAACCCTAGATTCGGTCAAATTTTCGATTTTTTCAGGGCCTCCCCTTGTAAAACTCCCCAACACCCAAAAAGGCCCGAAATTCATATAAAACTAGGAAAAATAAAAGGGGTTCATCGATGAACCCCCAAAAACATTTTTCATAAAAATCAGACGTAAAAAGTTTCATTTTGCTACCGAGTTTCGAAAAAAAATTTGAAGCTTAAAAATGCGTGAAATATTATACAAGTTCAATGGAAAATTTATGTTTTCTTAACACAAAAAACCCCATAAACCTTCCTTAATTCAGGCTGAAAAAGATGATTTCTTTCGTGAAAATTAGGAATATTTCTTAAACCCTAAATCAACCGGAAAATTAAATAAAATTACATTCCACTCGGGAAAATCTTAAACCCTAGATTCGGTCAAATTTTCGATTTTTTTAGGGCCTCCCATTGTAAAACTCCCGAACTCCCGAAACTCCCAAACTCCCCAATTGCGTTTGGTGATTTCTTAAGTGAGGAAAACATTTGAATCCAAGTGTTTTTTCGGTGTTTTTTTTTGCCATTTTTGGTATTTTTTGGCACATTGGGCGGTATTAATGCGTACTATGGATTAGGGATAGTCTAACATGTTAATTTCCGCGATATTTTACCATGATACAGGTCAATAAGACTGCAGTCACGCATCGTACACAAGACGTATGCGTAATTTCTATGCTCAAAATACTCAAAATGTTGGTTGGGTAATCCATATATCTCGAGATATACGATAGATATAGCTATACCATGATTCGTTGTGGCTTATTTGATGGTCTCCTATAACATACATGATGTCGTATGCGTGCATGCGGCCACGATCACGCAATACTTTGAATTGTCCCCAAACCACATATTTTTGCAAAACATTCCAACCGCAACTAAGGGGTTAAAGGGTCCCGGGCGTTTGGCATTCCAGGTGTTGCAATGAGCACACCCGCAGCCTGACAGGATAGTCCTGAGTGTCTTCATGGAGAGGTGTCGTGTGGGTACTGCAAACTGAAGCCCCTGTGAGAAGAGGTGAGCAATGTACTGGTGTGAGTAGTGGCCCAGACAGGCATGGAGGTACTGATGAGGGTCAATCCTGGGGACTGTGGTGGCATCCTTGAAAAGGATGATGGTGTCGAACGGAGCCCCCTGGATGAAGACACGGTCAGCACCGCCCTCCTCTCCTGCATCTGTGAGGTCCTGGGGGGAGTAGGTACCAGCGCGAGGGCGGGAGAAGAAGCCGGGTGTGCCTGCTGGGATGGTGGCTATCTCCTGAAAGTGATAGGTGAGTGGCCACCAGGCTGCAGATGGTGACTTCCGGAGACACACCGTGTATGAGGTGTTATTAGGGTCTAACCAGAAGTCCTCTAGCATCTTCATCAACATCCTTTGGATGATGGAGTTGATGAAGGGCGGGTTGGCCCAGAAAGAGCGCCCGCACCAGACATGGTCCTCAGCAGGGTCCTCGAGGGAGTAGTAATGCTGGCACTGTGTGTTACCCCGTGGGTAGGGGATGCCGTCTGTGTAGAGGTCTGTGTCACAATAGCCGTATGGACTGTGCTGAGCAAACTGTCTATAGGCGGACCTAGCAACCATCCAGTCGACCGTGCCCTTCTCTGCAAGCTCTGAAGGGGCAGGCTGCAGGAGGGGTCTCCTCTGTGCTATGGAGTGGGCAGACGGGGTGGCTCGCCAGCTGCTGGGGTGTACAACATAGTCTCTGCCAGTGTCATAGAGGTCAAAGAGAGAAGCACCGTGGTGCCATGTGAGGTCGATGAAGTCAGGGGAGCGGGCCCCGTGTCTGAGCATCTGGCGGACTGAGAGGAGGTTTGGGGCATTTGGATCATAGAAGGCTTGTAGAAATGGGAGTGTGATCCAATTGCCGTCGGTGTACTGGAAATCAATGGAGGCTGTGCCGACACTGTGAGGCCTGTAATGCTGATCTGAGGCTGTGGCCATGCTGGAGGTGCACGGGGACAACTCAGTGAAGAGCTCCCTGTTATTCAGGAGGAGATGTGAGGCTCCTGAATCTACAAGGAGGTGTCCGTGCGTGTTGGAGGCACTGTGGCCTTTCCCAAGCAGAGGGAGGAACACTGGTGTGCCGTGGTGACAGTGCGGGGCGCCGTCGGTGCAGCTGCGGGTCTCTCCCCACGGCGCTGCAACCGCAGGGTCGTAGACCTCAATGCTGATCTGTGGGGCCCAAATGGTGGTCATCAAAGACCTCAAACTGGGCCCAATCATCATCGGGGTCGTCGGTGCAATATGAGGAGTGTGTTAGGCTGTAGTTCTCAAGGAACTGATTAAGCTGATGGAAGGAGGGAGATGGCATAACTGAGAAATCCCACTGAGAGTGCTCTGGGGGGTGTGAGCTGTTTGGCCGGAGCCGGGGTGTGTCAGTGCGGATCGAGGTGTCTGCCATGAACTGCTTCCACTTAGTAGTGGTCTCCGAGGTGTCCTCCTGAGATTCAGGGACAGGAGGGAAGTCGAAATCCGGTGTGACGGCACAGGCCTGCACTGTGGACGGGACCGGGGGCTGCATGTGTGTGTCTGAGGTAGCAGCCAGCCGGTCAGTGTCCACCAATGCAGGCAGGGTGCCCGCTGTAGCCCGTGTAGTTGCCCTATCGGCAGTGGGCTGAGCAGGCACCGTACCGTCAGTGTCGGATACTGGAGGAGGAGGAGGTGTGTGTTGGGGCGGATAGCCCTCGGTGTCTGACTCGCAGTCTGAGTCGGAGACATCGGCCCACCGGCCAATACTCTCAAGCCCGGGGTATGGTGTATAATCCAAGGGGGCTGGGGAGCTGTCAGGGGCACCGGGTGTAGGCGGTTGCTCGGAGGCCACTGTAGTGTCGGCCTCGAGAGCTGTGCTGAGAGATGTAGGGGTGTCAGCGGCGGTTGCACCGTCAGTATAGACGGTGTGATCGGTGGGCGTGCCCACAAGGGCCTCATCGGCACTGTGTCCCAGGGGCGGTGTGGAGGCAGCTGCTGGCTCACAGAGTGTGGTGGGAGCTGCGGTGACACCACCGGAGGGCAAATGTGGCGTGTGGTTGGCCGGTGCCGTAGCACTGGCGGAGGCCGCCTGTGGAGAGGCAGTAGCTGGTGCGGCAAGGCCACCGGAGGTCGGCTGAGGTGAGGCAGTGGCCGGTGCCGTGGCACCACCGGGGGCCGGCTGAGGTGAGGCAGTAGCCGGTGCCGTGGCACCACCGGAGGCTGGCTGTGTGGAGGCAGTAGCCGGTGCCGTGGCACCACCGGAGGTCGGCTGAGGTGAGGCAGTAGCCGGTGCCGTGGCACCACCGGAGGCTGGCTGTGTGGAGGCATTGGCCGATGCCGAAGCACTGGCAGAGGCCGGCTGTGAGAAGGTGGTAGCCGGCCGAGGTGACATATAGAATGTGTATGTCAGTGTTATGTGCAAAAGTGTGAGTGACGACGGTCAAACGATAACGATGACATCGCCAGTTCGCCAGTTCGCCACTGCATTCGCGCACGTGTGCCACGACGCGACGCCACCCCCACGTTATGGCATGGCAGACGCGGTGTTCAGAATACTTTTCACAGATGAACAGAGACGCTGAATTGCAATCGTCAGAATAATAAAACTCGCTTACTAATCGTATCGTGCTAGTGCCGTCCGATCGCAAAATGACGTCAAATATTCGGTCGCAGGCCTAGTGGAGATCTTTGGATCGACTGGCTTAGTATAGCATATGGTTAAGCGTACACTCCTGCGCCTGAAAATTGTATCAGTTTATCTCTTAATCGTTTGCTCGAAGTCCCGTAATAGTGGGACTTCACATTACGATCGAAAACATCGAACTTCTTATTCATCCAGGTATATATATCTAGGAGGCGCGTTATAGATAACGCGACGGTGGGGGGGATCGGCGCAGTGGGTATTGCGTCGGGCATTGCATTTTGGAACTACCGGAGGTCACAAGTTCGAGCCCTGCGGGGGCACACGGCGTGTGGCCCGAGGGTGAGGCGCGTAGCGCACCGGTCATGCGTCGGAACCATGCACACCCCGGCTCATTTTGGGGCGTTTGAACCCTATTTTGTCGGGCCGGGGGATGGCGCACTGATTTTTTTGCTGTTGGGGTCATTTTGGACGTAAAACTGGTGTGTCATACCCCCTAAGTCATGGATATGACACAATGTCATACCCCTGTCATACCGTCTTTATGCACCCCCTGCACCTCGAGGATGGGTAGATTGAAGTGCCAATGTGGGGGGAACCTATACGGGTTATCTAAAGGGGAGGGGCAATCGCCACATGCATGATATGATTCACATATGCGGCTTCCCGACACAAATTGGCATCAGGGGGTATGGTTGCTACTCTACAAAAATAGGGGTGCCGCATTGCCATGCATGCCATCCCTTGGTCTAATGCCTTCCCTCGGAGTTTTATGTTATGAAATTGCATCTACATGCATCCCGATCAACATTGTAGTGACCTTGGGGCATGTAGAATATGACCGCTACACGAATTTTAATCAAATGTTGAAAGGACGAAGTCCCAAATGACCCTCGATTACCGACGTGAAATCTGCTTGAAGTTGAGGCGCACACAGGTCAGTTTGAGCCACTAATTGGGGCCCATCGCCCCAACCCCCCAAATGACCACCCACTGCAATCCTAAGATTTAATATTTGCTTCATAAAGCATGGGTTTGCTCAATATACCAAACATGGCGATCGAATAAATCAGTCAGATTTCTGAAGTCCCGCCATAGTGGGACTTCGACGATTCGGAGATAAAACTCTCGCCTGCTGCTCTGCTCTTCATGAGTTTTCAAATCTGATTTAGGACCATAGCAAATTACCTTACTATTCCTTGAAACCTTACCTTACTTAAACAAACAAAACTCGAATCCCAACGGGCGACACGAATAATGTATGATCTGACGACCGCCAAATGCTAACGACGACACCGCCAGGTCCGCCTCTATTTGTATTCTACTTCTTTCACTGCACTGCGACACTCTATAGAATGTTTGTATTCTCTATATACGATACAAAATACTAGGCGTGTCGATCTAGGGGATCTCCACTAGGCCATCTCGTTTGATCATGCATAATCTGAACATTCGTTATTATTGCGGACCTCAAAATTGTTGCGGACCTCAAATTTGAGATTAGCGGAGCGGATCTCAAAATTGAGATCGACCAAGCCTAGTATGGTATGATGAAGCTGACGAACCTGACTTTGACAAACCTGAAGTGACCCCCTTACCCCTGCTCTTTATAAGGACGGACCAGGCGAGGGCAAATTACTTACTTACTTAGCTAATAAAAAACGGAATCCCAACGGGCGACACCGACAACTGTTCGATTTGACGACGGCCAAACGATAACGATGACATTGCCACTACGATTCGCGCACATGTGCCGCGACGCCACCACGAAGTTATGGCATGGCTGATGGCATGGCAAGACGCGATTTTCAGAATAATTCCAAGGGGAGTAACTATAGTAGTAGCGTAGCAGGGGAAGCAACCTTTCTGATTATATAGATTGCAACCTTTTCAAACATATCGACGAGTGCCCAGAAGCACTCTCGGTGTTACACACTTGTTTTTATTCATTGATTGGCAAAATATATATTCATATTGATCATTGTTATTCATTGAGAGCTTTACGACATATCGTTATTTCTCAAACACGTAGCAGCACATGTCGTCATTGATCGATGCTGCCTGTTAAGCACTTATCGAAAGCTGTCGATACAGACTAAAGGTTTCGATGCTGCTCCTTGCCGCCAGGGGATACACAGTCGGATATGGCTGTTTTACTGGTTGCGGGTTAGCTACTGCATGTTGTCCTAGCACAGGAAGTTCACCAATAAAGTGTCCGTGCCCCGCACTGTACGGCTCGCATAATCGTAAGCGAGTGCCGCTAATCTCTCATCTGCGAATTCTGCAATAGCGGCAGACTGTATCCCCTTGGCTTGAAGCTGAGCTATAGGGAGGTTGAGCTGAGCACGCCACTTGCCCGTAGTTCTGTTCAGGCTCACCCCGCGGTACTTGCTTGTCAGTTGGTCGCAGTGTTTTTTGCCCGCTGCTTTGTGCAGGCTCTCTTTGCGGCACTTGCTTATCTGTTCCTCGCAGCGCTTTTTGTAGCCCAAGTGAAAGTTGACCTTGTGAGTTTGATTGCCACGCGTCTCCCGGCTTGCGCGGTCAAATGCGTGCGCTGCCTCCACCTCGTCATGAAAACCCCCAAGGTAACGGCCACTCCTACTCCCAGCTGCTATACTAGCCTTCCAATGACGAGCGCGTTTACACCAATAGACGCCTAGATACTTGCTGGTCCCTCTCCCTTTCCACTTCTTGCTTGATGCTTGGCGCTTCTTGTGTTTCCGGGAGTCACGAGAGTTCGCATCGAACAGGCTTGTGACAGCGGTCCGAGACGAGACCTCCGTAGAAGCTGTTGGAGCGGCACGGCTCTTGGCAACGGCGGTCGCATCTGCCTGTAAACTGCTGCTCGGAATCCCAGAAAGGTCTCGCGGTATGTTCTGCACCCCCCCCCCACGGAAACCACACATTACAGCACCAATCAAACAACCAACAAAGGGTTAAGCCGGGGATGTCGAGCAGGTGATGACCGGGATGTCGAAAGCAGGTGATGACCCGGGATGTCGAGCGGGTGATGACCGGGACGCCGGCAGGTGATGACCGCGAGCAGGTGATGACCGATGTCGGGTATGGTGATGACCGGGATGTCGAGCAGGTGATGACCCGGGATGTCGGGTAGGTAATGACCGGGGATGCCGAGCAGGTGATGACCGGGAGGTCCGGAGGTGATGACCGGGATGTCGAGCAGGTGGATGACCGATGCACAGGTGGCGAAGACCTGGGATGTCGGGCAGGTGATGACCGGGATGTCGAGCAGGTGATGACCGGGGAGGTCGAGCAGGCGATGACCCGGGGAGGTCGAGCAGGTGATGACCGGGGACGCCGGGCAGGTGATGACCGGGGATGTCGAGCAGGCGATGACCGGGGATGTCTGACAGGCGATGACCGTGGGATTTGGAGCAGGACGCCTGCCCGTGAGCACCAAATGGGAGCACCCCTAAGACTTGACCTGGAGAATGGGCACCACCCCGATGACTGGTTAAGACAGTCACCTTTTAGAAAGGGTGTTGGAATCTGCAATGCCCGCTGATCATGCCGGTGTAAAGCATGACTGCCTAGGGTCACTACAACCCTCAAAAAGCTAAAGACCTGAAGATATCCTGAGAAACCCTGAGCTACGGGCGTGGAATCCTACAGCACACATCAAAACCATAGGATAAAAAAGCTGGAATTCTGCCTTGCTGAATTCCCACAGTAAGCATCGTGAGGAAGCGCTCACCTCGGCGTGTACCCGCGTGAGTTGCGACACGCAAGCCTCGCTCTCATCTCCATCCTGCCAGCGGACCAACACGTTGTTGGCTTGCGACCGCTGTCGCTTGCCAGAATAGCTCAGCACTTCCCCGAACACCTTGGCGTGGCGCCACCCTTTGCCATACGTCCTGTATGACCACCTCCACTCGTTGCCGTCGCCGGTCTTAAGGTTGGGATTGTCAAACAGGTGTGCTGCGAGTGAAACCTTGTCCCCGGCGTTGAATTTCCGCATGTTAAGTCTCGCATCGCCTGCTTGCGCTGCCTTGGCGCTCGCTGCACCCTTGCCTGCATGATCCGGCATCTGCAATGACGGGCCACGACTACGATTTGGCCGGGCTCTTTTGGGGTTATTTGGGGGCGCGCGCGGCTCGTTTCGTTCGCTTGGGGGTCTCTTTTTGCCTCCTTGCACTGCCTTGGCGTTCACGGCACCCTTGTCTGACATCACGTCATGCAACGGTGTGCACTCGGTGCCGTGCATTCCAAGCTCCTCACTCGCTGCCTCCGCGCTCGCCGCATGATCCACCACTGCCTGCGGGGATGTCAAACAGGAGCCCCGTCCGCACTGAATTCAGAGTCGACCGAAATTCGAAACCATTGAGTAGCAGTATGGACAATACTGGGCAAGTTTCACTCAGAATCAAGGACGCGGTGGTGAAGCAAGTACCTCGGTGGGGAAGAGACGCTGATACATCTCAAGGGCGTTATTCGCCTCGTTGCGATCAAGGGTCACTCCGTTCACTTCGATTCTGGATGGTAACATCTCCTCAGCAGGCCTCCCCGTGGCCCCAGAGGCCCCAGAGGCTGGCAGCCCAGGCACGCCCGGCTGCGCACCACCAACTTCCTCCTGCGTTCACAGCACCTCATGTGAGAATTTGGAGAATAGCCATTCCACCACACAGCAACAACATCACTGGGTTGTACATTTGTTCGAAGGTTCATAGGTAAATTGCTAACGTTATCGCTGGCAATCCGATTGAAATCAACCTAATCAGCCCCCATTCACGAGCGCTGGTACCAGAGGCTTGCTCATACCGCGGGGGGCGCATGCCAGGTGGTACAACCTGGCCTAAGCCAGCGCTAATGGTACTGGCTAGCCTGTGCCGAAAATGACTGGTATACACCGAGAGCTATCACATATCATGTCGTACCTCCTCGCGGCGAGCAGGCCGACTCTGGTGCGGGTATATGTGCAGCTCGCAGCATTGAAGATGCTTGCGCCGTTAAGAGCCTCTCATTTGGCGCGGATTACTTGCAGGTTACGGCAAGCCGAGCCCTGTTGGTATGGGCATGTGTGAATCTTGTGGCACAAGCAAGGGCTCTCCACTTCTCAAGAAGATGGTACCAAGTCAAACTGACGAAGCAGTTACTCATCCGCCTGCTCTTGAATCATGGGGATGGAACACTGGCACTGCCCCCTCAAAGCCCATGAGTGTCGAGCGTGAGCATCGTGAGGAAGCGCTCACCTCGGCGTGTACCCGCGTAAGTTGCGACACGCAAGCCTCGCTCTCATCTCCATCCTGCCAGCGGACCAACACGTTGTTGGCTTGCGACCGCTGTCGCTCGCCAGAATAGCTCAGCACTTCCCCGAACACCTTGGCGTAGCGCCACCCTTTGCCATACGTCCTGTATGACCACCTCCACTCGTTGCCGTCGCCGGTCTTAAGGTTGGGATTGTCAAACAGGTGTGCTGCGAGTGAAACCTTGTCCCCGGCGTTGAATTTCCGCATGTTAAGTCTCGCATCGCCTGCTTGCGCTGCCTTGGCGCTCGCTGCACCCTTGCCTGCATGATCCGGCATCTGCAATGACGGGCCACGACTACGATTTGGCCGGGCTCTTTTGGGGTTATTTGGGGGCGCGCGCGGCTCGTTTCGTTCGCTTGGGGGTCTCTTTTTGCCTCCTTGCACTGCCTTGGCGTTCACGGCACCCTTGTCTGACATCACGTCATGCAACGGTGTGCACTCGGTGCCGTGCATTCCAAGCTCCTCACTCGCTGCCTCCGCGCTCGCCGCATGATCCACCACTGCCTGCGGGGATGTCAAACAGGAGCCCCGTCCGCACTGAATTCAGAGTCGACCGAAATTCGAAACCATTGAGTAGCAGTATGGACAATACTGGGCAAGTTTCACTCAGAATCAAGGACGCGGTGGTGAAGCAAGTACCTCGGTGGGGAAGAGACGCTGATACATCTCAAGGGCGTTATTCGCCTCGTTGCGATCAAGGGTCACTCCGTTCACTTCGATTCTGGATGGTAACATCTCCTCAGCAGGCCTCCCCGTGGCCCCAGAGGCCCCAGAGGCTGGCAGCCCAGGCACGCCCGGCTGCGCACCACCAACTTCCTCCTGCGTTCACAGCACCTCATGTGAGAATTTGGAGAATAGCCATTCCACCACACAGCAACAACATCACTGGGTTGTACATTTGTTCGAAGGTTCATAGGTAAATTGCTAACGTTATCGCTGGCAATCCGATTGAAATCAACCTAATCAGCCCCCATTCACGAGCGCTGGTACCAGAGGCTTGCTCATACCGCGGGGGGCGCATGCCAGGTGGTACAACCTGGCCTAAGCCAGCGCTAATGGTACTGGCTAGCCTGTGCCGAAAATGACTGGTATACACCGAGAGCTATCACATATCATGTCGTACCTCCTCGCGGCGAGCAGGCCGACTCTGGTGCGGGTATATGTGCAGCTCGCAGCATTGAAGATGCTTGCGCCGTTAAGAGCCTCTCATTTGGCGCGGATTACTTGCAGGTTACGGCAAGCCGAGCCCTGTTGGTATGGGCATGTGTGAATCTTGTGGCACAAGCAAGGGCTCTCCACTTCTCAAGAAGATGGTACCAAGTCAAACTGACGAAGCAGTTACTCATCCGCCTGCTCTTGAATCATGGGGATGGAACACTGGCACTGCCCCCTCAAAGCCCATGAGTGTCGAGCGTGAGCATCGTGAGGAAGCGCTCACCTCGGCGTGTACCCGCGTGAGTTGCGACATGCAAGCCTCGCTCTCATCTCCATCCTGCCAGCGGACCAACACGTTGTTGGCTTGCGACCGCTGTCGCTCGCCAGAATAGCTCAGCACTTCCCCGAACACCTTGGCGTGGCGCCACCCTTTGCCATACGTCCTGTATGACCACCTCCACTCGTTGCCGTCGCTGGTCTTAAAGTCAGGATTGTCGAACAGGTGTGCTGCGAGTGAAACCTTGTCCCCGGCGTTGAATTTCCGCATGTCAATACCTGCTTGTGCGGCCTTGGCGCTCGCTGCACCCTTGCCTGCATGATCCGGCATCTGCCGGTAAACTGCTGCTCGGCATCCCAGAAAATTTCGCGGTATGCCGGAAACAAGAAAATCATAATCGATCAATGCAAAGTTTAAAATTGAGCAATCGATGCCATATCAAATGCAATCGATATATCGAAATCGGAAAATGTGGCATTTTTGCCCCCCCTCCTCCAGTGTTCAGCCGGTATGATATCAGAATTGAAATTTTGCAAACAGATTTCGAATTCTAAAAGTAATTTCAATTTTGAATTCCAGATTATGATTGGTTGTGGCATGACTGCCACCGCCTGTCAACGAGTAAAAATCGAGAAATCACCACCATATTCTGCCATTTCATGAACCCTCGCCTGCCCCTACCTGGCCACACTTGGCCGTCTTACCGTCTCATCTGGTATCATACTTATAATTAGGATAATGAGCGGCAAAGGATCCGAGCGGCCTCTATGAATGCTGAGTAAATAATGGTTATCGTTGTTTGCTCCCTTGCCGTGCGTCTTGCTGCTCGCACACTTGCCGGTGATTTGTTTTACTCTTGCTGTCACAGTCGGATAGTTATCGATACCACCGATATATCGATTTTATCGGATTTTTGGTTTTTTAGAGCCACCATCGGTTGACACGTCGGATGCTATAATAGTGTTATCGGCTGATGTGGCAGCTGATAACAGAATATTCTAAACTGATAACAGAATATTCTAAACTGATAACAGAATATTCTAAACTGATAACAGAATATTCAGGGGTGATAACAGAATATATTACTTACGTGGCAACCAATAACAGAATATTCTATGAAGGCAGGAATTCATAACAGGGGATGTCGAGCAGGTGATGACCGGGGGATGTAAAGCAGGTGATGACCGGGGAGGTCTAGCAGGTGATAACTGGATATGCCGGGCAGGTGATGACCGAGAGATGTCGAGCAGTTGATAACCGGGGGATGACGAGCGGGTGATGACCGGGGGATGTCGAGCAGGTTATGA
>LGRX02030136.1:0-15808 GCA_001247695.2 Cymbomonas tetramitiformis
GCTTGCACACCCCTTGCTTCTCAAAGGAACGTTGCCCAATCTTGAGAGCGGGGTACTTGGCTTGAAACCTCCTATATATTACTAGTTGAGGGGCTTCCAACCAATGTTTGCTCACGAACTCCCTCGGTGTTCTCAAAGCACCGGTGTTGGGGTCACGTGCCAACACGACGTCCTTTTTGCAAGGACTAACTCGAGTGTTGTCCGGGTGCAACCAAAAAGCTCTAATAAGAGCACAAGTCGCCATTGTCAAGCATCGGGTAGACAATCTCCGTTCCGCAAGCATCACGCCCTCCCAAAGGCCACGACGCCCTCTCTCCTCAGTTCCCATGTGTGCCCCCTCCCTCAAGTTTGAATTTCCGACCACCCCAAGCGTTCCAACGCGTTGATGCACACCCAGCATCGTGCAAGCCGTACGCACCAAGTTATCCTCGGCCAAGTTGCTCCCAAATGCCGCAGCCGCTATCCCCCTCGTTAGACTAACGTTCGCACGTGTGTTTCGTCGTGCTAAGCGTGATAACGCGTCCCTCAAAATCGCCACAACACAATTCTTCACTGTCTCCTCGCGCCGGTCACCTAACGACACCAATGCCGCATTGCACTCCTTGTGCACCTTCGACTTCAAGCCCGCCGGAAGGGACTCGATATACGCCCTCACCGCACCCGCAATGCGGTGAGGGCTTCTCCCAAATGCCGTTCGCATCTTCTCGACCCACCAACCCTTATTCCCGCGCGTCAACTCCTCAAAACCGTCACTTACTTGCGGCAATTGACCTCTAGGACGTTCGTAAGTTTCCTCATGCCCACCTTGCAACTCGTCTGACATTTCCACATCGTCACAAACCTCCTCTGAGTGAGCGTGATTAACATCACCATGTCCTTTTTGCTGATGTCCAGGCCTCGCACAACAAATCTATCTTCCCCACCAACGTGTCAAGCGTATCCATATCATCATCTTTCAGGGGCCACACTCCAAGAGGTATAATGCGAGCGGAATCTCCAACCTCTACGAGAAGGGGTAACAGGTCTATAAGAACGGGAGGAATATCCCAATTGGGTCCCGGATTGTAGGCAGCGTCGGAGCCACACAATGCCAAAAAAACGCTCACTGCAAGCAGCGTAATGTGGAGAGTCGTACATAACACCCCAAATAGCCACGATCGTTGATCCCGCACGAGCGTGACGTTCAATAACCCTTCGCCGATATGCGTCCCTGTCACCAAACAATCTAGTAAGACACACGTAAACCCTTCCTTGACGCGAAGTCTCACAGCAGCACAATCACATGTCTTTTGTACACACGTTTCGGGGTGTAGATATTCACACCGTTAAAGCTTGTGGGATTGGGGCGCCGTTTCGTGCTGCCACCCATATTCGCGCCCTCCTACACCGTTTGCTCCGATTCCAAGACATATCGCGTATGCATATCCATAGTAATATATACAAGTTTGTCTTTCTCTGCAAGCATTTTCACATACTTACTTCCACGAAATGCTTGGGCGGTTTTGTCCTCGATTCATACTGAGCTGACGTGACACGTGCATGAACATTTCTCGTATGTCGGATCCGATCCCAGATCCATCGACGTACGAGAAATGCTTGGGCGGTTTTGTCCTCGATTTATAATAAGCTGACGTCAAACGTGCATGAACATTTCTCGTATGTCGGATCCGATCCCAGATCCATCGACGTACGAGAAATGCTTGGGCGGGTTTGTCCTCGATTTATACTGAGCTGACGTCAAACGTGCATAAACTTTTCTCGTATGTCGGATCCGATCCCAGATCCATCGACGTACGAGAAATGCTTGGGCGGTTTTGTCCTCTATTTATACTGAGCTGACGTCAAACGTGCATAAACTTTTCTCGTATGTCGGATCCGATCCCAGATCCATCGACGTACGAGAAATGCTTGGGCGGTTTTGTCCTCGATTTATACTGAGCTGACGTCAAACGTGCATGAACTTTTCTCGTATGTCGGATCCGATCCTCGATCCATCGACGTACGAGAAATGCTTGGGCGGTTTTGTCCTCGATTTATACTGAGCTGACGTCAAACGTGCATGAACTTTTCTCGTATGTCGGATCCGATCCAGGATCCATCGACGTACGAGAAATGCTTGGGCGGTTTTGTCCTCGATTTATACCGAGCTGACGTCACACATGCATGCACAGTTACTGCGTCTCAGCGCCCCAGTTGGTGCAAGCGAGCGGAAGCCATTCTTGAAGAACACTTCTTAGAGCTAGCACTTCGGAAACTGCAATGACCTCAAGAAACCGAGGCGGAACCACCGCGCCCGTCAGAACCCGTGGGTCGAGAGGTTCCCAAAAGGCCCATGAATACCACCGCTGCCATGTCGTTGGATGCGACAGTAAAGTAGCTCCAGCGCAGACTTGTAGGGTTTGCAATAGGAGCTTTCACTTTAGCTGTGCGAATAAAAAGTATCCGGCGGTGCAGTGTGGCGAATGCAAAGGGGTACTGGCAGAAGATAGGTGCTGCTATTGTAAAAAGGGGGCTTTCGTTACGCGATGCAAGGTGTGCGGGATTCGCTACCACCCTAAGTGTCAAGAGGCAAGAGGCCTAAAGAGGGATTTGTTCAACTGCGGTCGCGAGGAATGCGTGGAGGAGCCTGGCGGAGGAAGATCGGAGCCCCCTGTCGTGAACATGCACGACACGGAGGCGACGAAACGACTGGGGGCGCTGCCAGGTCCGAAGACCGCCGTGAGGAAAGCATTAGATTGGAATGCTTTCGATCATGCCCTGACAATAGCATACGATAGATGCTATACAGGGCAAGAAGATGGTGAGCACCTTTTCGAATCACATGTTGGTAGAGCCTATAGTTATGCGTATGGATAATGCCCGAAACCCTGCTTGTGTAAACGGGCATGGTTTTGGTGTGGTATGAATTAGGCGGGCGCGACGTGCTGCCTCCGCCCTCACCCCCTCCGCCAGCACCTGAAGTCTGCTGCTTCATCTGCCAGGAAGACGATGCACGTGGAGTACACAAGTGCTCGCACTGCGGTGACGTCTACCACAACGTCTGCCTTCTAGGCAAAGGCATCGAGGAGCCGAACAATTGTGGTAGACCGGAGTGCATGGCGAAGCGCACGGTCTACCCAACCTCGCAAGCGGAGAAGGACGCTGCGAAAGGACTGCCGCTCTCAAAAGTAGGCGCCCTGCTGCTGGAAGGCGCGCTCAAGCAATGGCCACCGCCCCTTCAAGCGGCCACACCCCCGTGGTTGGTGAGGGGGATGTGGAAGCGCCGTGGGGAGCGGAGCAACCCGCGGACGCTCCCGCCCCCACGAGCACGGAGGTTCTCGCGGCGGGAGAGCCCGCACGTGCGGAGGTGGTCGTGGAGGATGCCGCAATCGCAAAGGGTCCCGCGGCGGGAGAGCCCGCACCGGGGGAGGTGGTGTTGGCTCCGCCCCCAATCACGGGGAGCCCCGCGGCGGGAGAGCCCGCACGTGCGGAGGTGGTCGTGGAGGATGCCGCAATCGCAAAGGGTCCCGCGGCGGGAGAGCCCGCACCGGGGGAGGTGGTGTTGGCTCCGCCCCCAATCACGGGGAGCCCCGCGGCGGGAGAGCCCGCACGTGCGGAGGTGGTCGTGGAGGATGCCGCAATCGCAAAGGGTCCCGCGGCGGGAGAGCCCGCACCGGCGGAGGTGGTGTTGGCTCCGCCCCCAATCACGGGGAGCCCCGCGGCGGGAGAGCCCGCACCTGCGGAGGTGGTGGTGGAGGATGCCGCAATCACAAAGGGTCCCGCGGCGGGAGAGCCCGCACCGGCGGAGGTGGTAGTCGCTCCGCCCCCAATCACGGGGAGCCCCGCGGCGGGAGAGCCCGCACCGGCGGAGGTGGTCGCGAAGGCGCCCGCTGCCGCGGATTGGCCGGGGTGGGCGAAGGCCACGTTGGAGCAACGTGTTGCTTTTTATCCCCGTTGGGTGCATCACCGTGATCTGCCGCAGTTAGCACCGGTGGTGTACGTGGCGGGGGATGGGGTGCATGGGAAGGAGGGGTACATGGAAAAGTCCAAGGGGCGTTTCGAGAGGGGATCCGTCGTGTATCACCAAGGGCAAGTATACAAGGGCGCGTATATTGTGGGGACGATCTTGCACGTGAAAGACCGTGGGTGGTTCACCATATGCGGTGGGCCAATCCACGGCAAATACGCCACCCCGCACCTTACGCACATCTTCAGGATGAACCGGCTCAACCAGGGGAGCACGGATAAGGCCCGTGGTGCCGCCCACTTCAAGACTGAAGAGGGGTCGGACATCGTGTACGAGTGCGCGAGAATCTTCTTCCCGAAGCTCATCAAGCTGCACAAGCACTACGGCTTGCAGAACGGTACGGCATTCTCTTTGTTTGTGTGAATCGGTACTCTTGCGGGGGGTGCTGAGCATGCTTGCGGTGAAATTGCTTTTGTCTAAGTGGTAGCCCCCAATTTCCTTTTGACAAGCTCGACGTCCGATTGTGGGCTCTTCACAGGTGTCTCTTTGCCTCCGATCGTGAGGCAATTGACGGCAAAGGATCTTCAGGGTGACATCTTCCCCTCGCCGCACTACACGCAAGATGACTACGTCTTCGTGGACATGCTTGCTCGGTGGGGAGGGGGTGCGGCTGCAGAGCCGCAGGGTGGTGCGTCGGCGATTGCCGTCCCGGCGGTGGACGAGGGCGAGGACGTGGATACCGCCGGCACCCCACCGAGGAAGAAGTTGAGGAGCCAACTCGCGGGAGCCAACTCCCAGGGAAACCCGGCGGAGAGGTCGAGCCTCCCGCGGATACGGCAGCCGGCGGGTAAGGTTGGTAAGGGCTTGAGCTCGGGTGGCGGTGACCCGCAAACTTCAGCAAAGGGTCAAAAAAGGGGGAGATCCTCTGCTGGCAGCGGAAGCATGCCGGCCTCGGGGCGTGCGTCAACGAGGGGCGCGGCGCCGGCGCCGTCAGCCCGCACGGTGGCCCCCCCTCAACCGCTTGTCGCTCTGTCGGAGGTTACCGAGGCGGCCCCACCGGTGAGGGGAATCACGGTGGAGGAGCTAACGGCGGTGTTAGCGAGGCAGGAGGAGGCGAGCCAGAAGCTGCTGAAGCAGCAGGAGGCGCACTTCACCCAGCAGCTGAAGCTGTCTGAGGAACGCCAGCAGCGGGCCTTGGAGCGCCAAGTGGCGGACTTCATGGCAAGCCCAGGGGAAGATGCGCCCAGCGCGCCGACAGCCGAGGCACCTCCAACCCTCCCCCCCAGCAGCAAAGCCCTCAGCAGCAACCTCAGGCGGTGCCTCAGGCGGTGCCGATGCTGCAAGTAGGACAGGAAGCGTCCCAGCCTCCCTTGTTGCAGCAAGCCTTCCAACCGCTGCAACCCCAGCCCTTGTTGCTGCAACAACCCCAGACGCAGCAGTTGCAACAGCTCCAGCAGCTGCAGCAGCTCCAGCAGCTTCAGCAGCCCCAGCAGTTGCAACAGCTCCAGCAGCTCCAGCAGCCCCAGCAGTTGCAACAGCTCCAGCAGCTCCAGCAGCCCCAGCAGTTGCAACAGCTCCAGCAGCTCCAGCAGCCCCAGCAGTTGCAACAGCTCCAGCAGCTCCAGCAGCCCCAGCAGTTGCAACAGCTCCAGCAGCTCCAGCAGCCCCAGCAGTTGCAACAGCTCCAGCAGCTCCACAGCTCCAGCAGCTCCAGCAGTTGCAGCAGCTCCAGCAGCTCCAGCAGACCCAGCAGCTGCAACCCCTTCTGCAGCAGTCCCAGCCCATGCTCCTTCAGCAACCACAGGCCCGACAGCTCCAGCAGCTCCAGCAGCTCCAACAGCTCCAGCAGCTCCAGCAACTCCAGCAACTCCAGCAACTCCAGCAGACCCAGCCATTGAATACCTCGGACTTGGGTAGGGCCTCGGGCGTCTCCATAGAGGAGTTGCAGAATTTGAGACACCTTTGAATTTGAGCACCCGCCACCCGGCAACGGCTAGTGCCCCATGACTCCTGCAACTGCAAATAATATGCGTATCATTAGGGCAAAGTAAAAGTATGTTGTAGTCAGTTTACAGACGAAATTAGCCCCCAACGCCCCGTGAATGTGACCCGATGTGAAATATCATTTCTCGATGCCTAGTAATAACTTCTAGATACTTCTCACAACTTGTAATAACTTCACCGTATCATTTGCATATCTCACGCGCCCACGAGACATGCATTTATTGTTTTGCAGTCAGCTTACAGACGAAATTAGCTCCCCAACGCCCCGCGAATGTGACCCGATGTGAAATATCACTTCTCGATGCCTAATAATAACTTCTAGATACTTCTCACAACTTGTAATAACTTCACCGTATCATTTGCATATCTCACGCGCCCACGAGACATGCATTTTCTGTTTTGCAGTCAGGTTACAGACGAAATTAGCTCCCCAACGCCCCGCGAATGTGACCCGATGTGAAATATCACTTCTCGATGCCTAGTAATAACTTCTAGATACTTCTCACAACTTCTAATAACTTCCCCGTATCATTTGCACATCTCACGCGCCCGCAAGATATGCAATTTCTGCTTTGCAGCCATTTTACAGACGAAATTAGCTCCCCAGCACCCCGTGAATATGTCCCGATGTGAAATTTTGCTTCTCATTGCCTACGGATGACTTCTAGATACTTCTCACAACTTCTAATAACTTCCCCGTATCATTTGCATATCTCACGCGCCCGCAACATATGCAATTTCTGCTTTGCAGCCATTTTACAGACGAAATTAGCTCCCCAGCACCCCGTGAATATGTCCCGATGTGAAATTTTGCTTCTCATTGCCTACGGATGACTTCTAGATACTTCTCACAACTTCTAATAACTTCCCCGTATCATTTGCATATCTCACGCGCCCGCAAGATATGCAATGTATGTACGGCAGCCCGTCCGCGACCTGTAAGCAGCCCTGTGGCCACTACAATTATCAAAAATATAAAATATTGCCTCTAGATGATTTCTTTTAACCACTAAGTACTTCTTGAAACTTCTTGCGACTTCTAAATGTCATTTTCATCGATTATGCAATCCGGGCCCACCTAGCCGTGCCACATGCCACATACGCATAAGCATACATTGTATTTCCGTTGCAGCATCTCGCACGGCACGTCTCAGGTGATAGGGGCGGCAGCTTGACCGGTTCGCCACCGGTCAGCTCAGGTTGAATCCCTGACCGCCTCGAGGTGGGCGCACTCTCGGCAGTGCCCGGCCGAGTGTGCGCCCAAAGCCATATTCAAAGCATCCCACCATAAGCATACGCACAAGGACACACCTTGTGCTCACTACAACATCTCGCACATACGCATACTTATCCAGCAGCTCCAACAGCTCCAGCAGCTCCAGCCACTCCAGCAGCCGCAGCCCACGCCATTGAATGCCACCTCTGACTTCGGTAGGGCCTCGGGCGTCTCGATAGAGGGGTTACAGTTTAGCATGCCACGATAGATATGCGGTGAACTCCTAGGAATGTAGGCGATGCCCCCGTAGGGCATGCGCTTGTAGCTCTAGCACCCGCCACCCGGCAACTGCTAGTGCCCCAACTCCTGCAACTGCAATAATATGCGTATCATTAGGGCAAAGTGAAAGTATTCATGTGATGATGCATTGTGATAACTTCTGATAACTTGCAATGACTTCTAACATTGTGATTTCTAATATTGTATATCACACGCGCCCGCGAGACATGCAATTTCTGATTTGCAACCATTTTACAGACGAAATTAGCTCCCCAGCACCCCGTGAATATGTCCCGATGTGAAATTTCGCTTCTCATTGCCTAGGTATGATCTCTAAATACTTCGCACAACGTGTAATAACTTCCCCGTATCATTTGCATATCTCACGCGCCCGCAAGATATGCAATTTCTGCTTTGCAGCCCTTTTTACAGACGAAATTAGCTCCCCAGCACCCCGTGAATATGACCCGATGTGAAATTTCGCTTCTCATAGCCTTGGTATGACCTCTAAATACTTCTCACAACTTCTAATAACTTCTCCGTATCACGTGCAACATCTCACGCGCCCACGAGACATTGCAAAAGATTTTCGATTCGTACTGCAACGCAAACACATTCAGGTAAGTGGTCACGTGTATGAACAAGCAGTGTTTTCTTTCTGAACATACCTCTTACGAACAAGATTGGGTTTTCTTTCTAACAACTTCTACACTCACAAGATTCCGCAACTGGTTTTCAAGAAGGACTTTCTTCTGGAGCCCGCATCACCTGATTCCTTCACGACTCTTCCCAGGCTTCCATTTACCGGTTTCATTATGGATTGCGAGTATGCTCTGGACTCGAACAAGAGATGGATCCCGAAACCTCTCTTAGCAGGAGAGTTCAAGCAATTCCTACAAAACTTCAACACTTTGACCACGTGTGATGATTGGGTAGGGGGATGTTTCTGTGGCTTCCAACAACACCACGAGTTCTTCGAAGCCGCCAAGCAGTTTTGCCATGGGAACGCCGAAAAGATGATCTGGGTGAAACCTTTGAGCAGATCGAACATGATGGCCTTGGAATCTGGCGTTGCGCCACGGAACTACGCCAACCGCATGGAGTGTTTTGTCTTGTGTTACTACGTCAAGGAAGCAACACCTACAGGTCCGTAGATGTTAAGTTACGTACAATTCTGTGATTGCCTTTTGGCGTCTAAGCATGGGCAATCTGACTAAGCAGCGCTGATCGCTCTCGCAGACGAAACCCACCCAGCCGTGCATAAAAGGCTTCCCTGGATGAAGAACTTGATTAGAGTTCTCGGTGAGGAGGAGAATGCGGATACTGATGTCGTCGATAAGCAGTTCGTGGCTTCTTGCCGAACCAACACCTGGGAATATGCCCCTGTACACTCGTCGAAATTCGCCAATAACTCCGAGGGAAAAAGAATTAACAGACACCAGAAGCCGCTGAAGCTCATCCACGACCTCGTCAATATCCATATGCGAGGTCCTGAGTTAGAGGGGGAAGCGAGGGGGAAATCTGCGTACGAGGGGGTGTTACCTCTTCATCACGATTATCACTTCATCTTGTATGCGTGCTGCGGTTCGGGGACCACTTCGGTAGCCGCCAACATGTTGGGATTGGGTTCCGTCGCTTTCGATAGGTAAGCATTCATGTCTACATCCATTTTTTTTTTTTGAAAAAATACTTTGTATATCGGTTTAACAAGTGCTGGTGTCTTGGATGCAGGGAGCAAGGTATGGTCGACTCAGCGAAAGAGCGCATTAGGTTTCCTGATGGATTTTTTTCTTTGGCCGACGAAGTGTTGAGCAAGCAGGAATACGACGAGGTGAAAAGGCAGAGAGAGGCACATCGTAAAGAGCAAGAGAAAGTCGAGAAGGAGCGGGAGAAGAAGACGGCGGTCGAAATGAGTGAAACGGAAAAGGCCGCCAAGCAGCAGGAGGCCGAGGCCGCCAAGGCCGCCAAGAAACAGCAGGCCGAGGCCGCCGAGGCCGCCAAGGCCGCCAAGCAGCAGGAGGCCGAGGCCGCCAAGGCCGCCAAGAAAGAGAAGGCAGATGCCGAGAAGGCCGCCAATCAACAGGCGGATGCCGAGAAGGCCGCCAAGAAACAGAAGGCCGAGGCCGAGAAGGCCGCCAAGAAAGAGAAGGCCGAGGCCGACAAGGCCGCCAAGAAAGAGAAGGTAGATGCCGAGAAGGCCGCCAAGCAACAGGCAGCCGCCGCGGCGGGGCCTATACCTAAGCGGCCAGCGGCACAAGGCGGAAAGTCGGAATCCAATCAGACCAAAAGACGTAAACGGTAAAGCTCGCTAGGCAATGATGATTTCCCTGCTAGGACATGGTGCCAGCACCTAGGTCAATATTTGTTGATAGTCTTAATAACCTATTGTCTCAGTGCAGAAGTACGCTGATGAAACACGTATGGTATATCTTGATATGACAATTGTAAATAAAGTATATTCTCCAAAGGCGGACAAATCGTTACCTCGGTGCGCATTGAAATGCGGGACGCCACAATTTTCAAAACCCCTCACTTTCAGAAGTATACAGCAAGAATGGGGTTTGTATACTCCAACTTACACGCTCCAGATTTTGTATATTCTTATCCATTTTACCGTGTCACTCCGTTTGGTCGGTTGATGATGTGCATCTGCAAGTTAAGGTGCCCGAAAATCATACTTCAGAGGTTGCTTTCATAGAATGATTGGCAATGCAGACAGGGATAATCATGGACTTCGCAGACACGCCTTCGTCGCAAAATAATAGTAGATATGTACTTGTAGGTCCTTCGATCCGAGCGGACTAGTACCGGGTATCTGATAGGCTAATAATTCGGCAGGTCCAAGACTCTCCAAGATCATAAGCTCTATTTCTTGCCTAAACTACTCATTTGCCCCCTTTTCCCGTCAGCGACGCACCTGCTTCTACTTCTACCATAGTCATGCCATCCAATCGGCAGTCTGTTTTCACATACATCGACCAGTTTGCCAAAAATCACGGGGAGTCTTACCCATGCAGCAGTACAGTTCTTCTTCCGCCGGGAATGACTATCCAAAAGTTGTGGCAGAACTACAATACACAATGCGTCGACGGCGAAGGCATGGAATGCTCACTCAGCCTTTTTCGTCGTGTGTTCAGAGAGGAGCTTAGCTCTTGGGTCAAGTTCCGTCGGATGAATTGATGCTATATAGCGACAGCATATAGCTTTGTCATTGAGCAAATTGACTTATCGTTGGAACACCGTTAAATATAATTGTATTCGAACATATTTTGAATGAAATTGTTATCGACGTTTCACATTTCAATGTTGTGACATGCTATGTTTGTGACATGCGGGCCTTCGATCCGACCCACCTGAAAGAGGTCATTTGATTGGCCAACTGAAATCACGACGGCCACACTACTGAGATATCTAAGCACCTACCTTGTCCTCACAACTCACTTTTCAGCTTGGCACTTTTCTTTCTTCACCTGCCACCTCATCCAACCATGCCATCCAAGCGAGAATGTATTGTTGCCTATGTTCTTGGCATGTACGCAACATGCCCTACTGCCCCCAGAATGAGAATGAGGAATTTTGACTATCTTCCTCATGGTATGACTGTTCGAATGTTGTGGAGGAACTACAATGCATGTTATATGTGCAGGAATGCGGAAGGCAACAAATGCACGTTGGGGTATTTTTGATGTGTGTTTCGAAACGACCTTGCCTTTCGGTTCAAGTTCCGACAGGTTCAGCCGCAACGTTACCGTCAACGAAACCACGGCGGCTACGAGTCAGAATGTTATCTTAATTCACTTTGATTTCGAGTAAGACTTAGGATTGCAACCTCCCGAGGGTTATATTTTCGACTACTTTTCGATAAGAATAGTATACTTAAACATATGTTAACAATGTGGTAGAAGTGTATAATGTTCATTCGTCAATGGCTTGTGTTTCTTGCCGATATGCTGATGTGCCTGTGTATGGGGTTTTCTGCCTCGGTTGTGTTTTTGTCTTTGATTAAAAAATCGGCGACTAAGTGATCCCGCATGTGCGAGATATACGAATTTGATTGGACCAAAAGTACACTACTCTTGCACGACCCGCGGTCCACTCACGACCAGGTACAAAAGCTCTTGCCCGACCCTTGAAGATTCATTTCCCCTTGTTTCTTCTAACATACGCACCTTCAACCATACCTTCAAACATCTGCTGCTTACCTTGAAAGCATTGCCATCTGCAGGTATTATAGTGTGGCGCTTGCGATTACATAACACGCTACCTCCAATATGAATGCACCTCATTTCCCTGCAGACTTACCTGTTCAGCTTGAACGACTGCACATAGAATCCGAAAAATGTCGTGTGTGCAAATCCTGGAATTTGTTTCCAATTCGCGAGGAACTGTTCGTCGATCTTGCGCTGCATCCTAGATATGACATGACTAGACATGACCCCGCTTACGCGAAGTGGAGGTTTATCCGCAAAACGCGGGAAACATGGTATTTTCAACTGTTGGATGAGCATGTATACTCCGACGAGCAAGGCGTCACTGACATGGGAACCCCAGTGACAATGCCGGTTCCCACGGACTATATTCCCGAGTTGATCTCCGGTGCCTCTCCCGAGAATGATGATGATGGAAAGTGGTGCAACTGCCGTTAGGAAACATATACGCTTGTGTACAGTCTTTATTTTATATTTGCAAGTTCACATTAGATACTTACACTAATGTATTATTCTGCTAGCTTAATACACCACTTACCCTTATTTATGTGCTCCTAGACATCCTAGACAATTATTTGGTGTGTATAGATTGAATTTGTATGATGATATAGATTTGTGTATCATATGCTAGTACACATCTCAGTTGCAACTTGTTTTCTGGGAATTGAAGCATCCGAATATGCACATCCATAAACGTGTACCGTGCATACTGACCTAAATTGCACATGGATGTGCCCATATTTGCATACGGGAATTGGCGACTAAGTGATCCCGCATGTGCGAGATATACGAATTTGATTGGACCAAAAGTACACTACTCTTGCACGACCCGCGGTCCACTCACGACCAGGTACAAAAGCTCTTGCCCGACCCATGAAGATTCATTTCCCCTTGTTTCTTCTAACATACGCACCTCCAACCATACCTTCAAACATCTGCTACTTACCTTGAAAGCATTGCCATCTGCAGGTATTATAGCTCCACATTTATCCTCACAATATATATATTTTCGACTTTTGCTATGGGTTTCGCACGACTTTCGTTTCAACTGCTAATCACCTTGCAAGCATTGTTATCTACAGGTATAAAATCCTGCAACATCGTGGCCACGTTATGCCTTCAATTCTACGATTCGGAGTTTATGGGACACGCGATCGTGATGAAGACGCTGCAGACGCTATCAGTAAGCATGGAATGGTCCACCTGCGATGTCCTCAATGCAATGTAGACCGCTGGATGATATGTAAGTTCTTAAACACCCTCGAGGACAGACATACGGGACACCGACAGGACTTAGGGATCGTTTGGTGGCGCTACACCCGGAGAATTCGGAAATACATGTTTTTTGACCTTCAAGAACCGGAACTTTATCCCGACCAGAGCCCAATAGGGAACGAATGGGTTACCCCAAGGACACTGGTCATTCCAATCGACGTCACTTGGGCGCTTATTATGACGCGGCATCAACGAGATGAAGAGGAAATCGACCTATATTGCGTGCGATGCAATTGCCTTGACCAATAAAGCTCTGCCATTTATGTTCTCCGATAGAGCGTCAACATTACGGTCAACGTTACCTCGCTATCGAGGGAATTAAAACCTACAAGTGCCGCAAATAATTGTGGATTGAAGATATAGATTCCAATGTATCAGCAATATAGTAGCCTTAGCACTGTGAAATGATCGAAATCTCTTGCCTAGAAGACTTCATAGACAAATATTTGGTGTATTTTGAATAAATTTGTATGATGATATAGATTTGTGTATCATATGCTAGTACCCATCTCAGTTGCAACTTATTTTACGGGAATTGAAGCACCTATATACGCACATTCATAAATGTGTACCGTGCATGCTGGCCTAAATTGCACATGGATGTACCCATATTTGCATACTTGTACATGATATGCACGCATATGAACAAAAATGCAACAAAAAAATCTACCGGGACTCGCCGAGTACGAAAGCATCATGCACAAATAAATAATTTGAGTAATATTTTGTAATAAAAATTGCGGGGCGACTTACGTGTCGCTTACGTGTCGCTTACGTGGCACATTTCAGATGACGTGGCAATAACTTTTAGACGACGAAAATTGTGTCAAAATGAAGGTTTTTAAACGACGATCGAGATTCATTTATTCCCAATAGTCTGTTGCAAGAAGAAGCAGACACCGGCCCCAGCTCCGGTATGCGAGGTGTCCTTGTTCTTGAAACAGGTTGTTACTTTGATTCTTCGTTACTTCGGTAATGTTATCTGTAACGCATGCTAAATTGGCACCATTTTCTTGTGCAGGTGGCCCAGCCGTTGCACCTGGGTTTGGGAACATGCTACATTGCCAGGCAAGGTCGGATGTGTAAGCATATTTTCAAGGTGGCTATTGACAAAAAACTGTTTAGTATGAAGGGCACCAACCCTATTTTTTCCCATCGCATGCTGGGAACACGACGGTGTACCAGTTCGGTCCCTCATGTTGCCTGCGACAGCGTTCGATTTCTTTTCGACTCTCCAAGAAGTCGAACTTGCAGTCGACGCAGAGGTCGACCAATCAGCAGCCGTCAGCATCTTTTTCATCTCGTCGCGTGCGGTTTAAGACTTTCTGAATATATTTTCCCTCAGCAGCATCTGGGTCATTGCACGCGCCTGGCATTTTTGCGAGAAAGAAGGAAGTAAGAGGTAAAGGTAAAGGGCGGGCGCTGCGAAGGTTAAATTTTATTAAAGCTTGCAGTGGGGGATACCATGGGGCATGCCTGCCGCAGCGGCGGGCATGCCCCAATCGTACGAACTGTAGCGCAGAGAGTCGAGTTTCAGGGATTTAACAACAAAAGTCGAGGCATCATCGAATATAGGGAGCGGTCGTTTGGATTTCGCCAGGAATCGCCGGCGACACGAGCGTGGCAACGCTTGTGTCACGCCTTCATGAGGTCAGGTCGCGATTTCAGGTCACCATGACGCGATCGGGCTATGACATCCTTCCCACCTGGTGTCCGATAGGCTTTATCCAAAATATGCCTGCAAGTATTAGTTGTTTTGCAGAGTATTTTGATGTGAGTATGTATTGTGCAGTTCATAGCAACATCTTGACATCATCATCATCGCAAATTGAAATCTTTCGTAGTACGCTGCAAATAACTTATGCAATAGGGCGCGCTGCTGATGAAACGCATGTATCGTCGTCGCCATTTATCAGCGCATGATACGAGCGCTGATACGAGCGCTGAATTATGTACGAACCAAAATTCCGTCGATGATTACTATGCCATATATCATTCTGAACAATTTTCGAATGTGATTCATACAAGCGCGTGCATGTAATTGACATGCATGCTGTAAGCTGCGATCCGATCCACTTCTGCGAAAACATGCGATCATCGCGCATGCTGCCAACTGCGAATTAGTCTATCGCGCATCAATATGTATGAAGCCGTACAAAAAGCAATTTGATGCAATCACGAAAATTGTAATGCTGCGCTGATGACTTTCCGCGCGGATAACAATTCCGCTGGTGATTTATGCTTCCGCGTCGCATCTGCGAACATATGTACATCTGCGAACCATTTATGCGAGTACATCTCATTGCTGCGCGGATGTATGCCATATGCACACCTTATCGTGTAGTATATGCGATCAGCTGTTTCCTGCGAGTGCGCTTCTGCGAACGCGACAATTTTCTCGCACGCTGTATTCGCTATTGCAGCGTATATATCAAATATTCGATTTATGCGAGTGCGTCGCCTTATGTGATTAAGCTCCGCAACCTGTCAACACAGATTAATGATATCTATGCGCTGCACACAATTGAGTTCTCGTGATGTTCGTGCCTTGACGAGCTAAATTAGAATACCATCTGATAGGGCTAGATAAGTAAGCCCTCAATATATCATACACAATACAAATATGCGCTGTGTTGTTGAACGGCAAACACAAGCGTCAGATAATAGCGGGGACGAGTTGCAGAACTTCTGTGTAAAAGATTCTGCTGAAGCACAACGCTTCCTCATCTATATCATACGTCTCCCATCATCATAGATGGTACCGCCATTGGGTTGTGAACCCGAGACGTTGGTTGAACGACCAGTATCGTCAGAACGAATATATATGTTCTGGCAGATATATAGTTCGGCGGTAATATATATCTAACTGGTGAGATAAAC